>BMAO01030630.1:0-29682 GCA_019973975.1 Trichonephila clavata | reverse complement strand
GAAGAATGGCACACGCCACATGCCATTTGCTATCTTTATGATTTGAAGGGAACCCAAAGATCACTCTCTGACTGTTATTTCTGCTTAACAAACACATTAAAGGGAATACGTCAAAATCAAAAACATACAGTGGTGTACCCTGATTTGCAATCTGCAATGAGACCAGTTCCACACAACGAATAATTGCCCATACCAAAGCCTTCAGAACATGTGACATTAGATGAAGAGAGCTCAGACTCCGATAGAAGTAAGTAAGAAGAAGAAACAGTTTGTGGTGATGTACAACTTTTGAACCAAGCTGTTCATCTGAGCCTCATTAATTGACTCAAGAAGATATTAACGATCCATACGAGATTTAAAGTTATCCAAAAAACAGTCTGAAATGCTTGGTTCACGGCTAAAAGGACGAATCTTCTACAATAGAATACAAATATATGTACTTATCGTAGTCGTCATTCTCAATGTAAAGACTATTTTTCTGAAGAAAATGGCTTAGTGTTTTTAATGACATTTCTTCTCTTATGGGGAGACATTTGGTATTGAACATAACCCTATAGAATGGCGCTTGTTCATTGATTCCTCCAGAGCAAGTTTAAAAGCAGGACTTCTGCATAATGGAAATAAATTCCCTTCAATACATGTGGCTCACTCTGCTAGTATCAAAGAAACATATGAAAATTTCACTTTATATTGGCAAAACTTCAATATGCAGTGTATGAATGTAATATTTGTGGTGATTGAAGGTAATTGCACTTATTCTTGTCTGCAGCTTGGTTACACAAAGTACTGTTGTTTTTTGTGTCTTTGGGATAGTAGGGACAGAAAAAAACAATTACATCAAAAAAGAATGGCCTAAACGCGAATCATTCATTTCTGGACAGAAAAATGTGAGACATGACGCATTGTGTAATCTTAAAAATGCATATCTACCTCCGTTACATATCAAACTATAAATGATGAAGAATTTCGTGAAAGCCATGGGCAATACTCCTGGTTTCATGTACTTAAAACAGAAGTTTCCTAAAATTTGTGAAGCAAAAATTAAAGAAGGGATATTTTTGGGTCCACCAAATATGGTCATTAATGCATGATGAGAAGTTTGAGGAACTATTAAATCCACTGGAGAAAGCAGCTTGGCAAGCATTCAAAAATGTAACTCTCAGTTTCTTGGGAAATCAAAAGGCGGAAAATTACCGTGATATTGTTCATGATCTTTTAACATCTTATAAAAATTTGGCTGCAATATGTCCTTAAAAATATGCTCCTTGCACTCGCACTTAGATTTCTTCCCGGAAAATCTTGGTGCAGTGAGTAATGCGCACGGGGAACGCTTTCATCAGGAGAGTTCAGCGATAAAAGAGATATCAAGACAAATGGAATGCTAATATGCTGGCCGATTATTGTTGGACCATCAAGAGGGTACTCAACAGGCGAAATGTAAAAGAAAATCGTGATTTCTTAATTTCTAGGTGAGTTTGAATGATCGAATATTGTGTACTTAAGAATGTAGAAAATATTAAAGTGTTTGAAATTATATATGCCTGTTTTTTGAAAACCTTGCGTGATGAAGAAAAATCGATATCATATTTGAATTCAGGAGAAGAAATACTATCATAGTCACATATTTTTATTTTTGAGACAAAAAAAAAGTTTCTTTTTTGTTGTCCAGTGTAATCTGAGACTACTGTTTTTCAATCTGTTGTCCTGCATCAAAAATTGTTCCATGAAAAAAAAATGCAGACGAAGCTTTGAACCTTTTCTGAAATGGTTATAATGATTCGAGGTTTCATATATAACCAAATAAAAAATATCGATAGCTTGATTTTTTTCGGTACCTAATCACCTTAAACGATGTAGAGTGTATATGTCTTTTCAGAATGAATTTAACAATGTAAGGGTCCAGAGATTTCTTACATCTTTTCCACATCTTTACACTGTAAGTCATAAAATAATCTTTGGCCTAAGGCAGCAGTCTTTAAACTATTTCCAAGGAACCTTGGAGTTTTATGAGTCATATCTAGGGTTTCACCTGTTAAAATAAGAAAAAATGAAAAAAATTATAAATGAGTATACAAAATGAACTTACGTTCTCTATGAAATTGTATAACTACAAGTATCTAATGATTATCCTTATCATTAAAAGTATATAATATATAATTTATTTATGAAATATATATATATATATATATATATATATGTGTGTGTGTGTGTGTGTGTGTGTGTATAAAACTTTTTTTTATTTTAGGCAATACCCAGTAGATTGTAAATATTCTATTGTATGTTTATTCTCTCGGGTTTCCAAGAAATAGTTTTACACTCGTTAGTATAATGTTCAGCAAAATAAAATAGTTTCCTAATGAAAAATGCATATTTTTTCGTTGGTGGAAAAATAAACCTTTAATGAATTTTGCATATCAACTGCTTTGAGTTAATATCTAAATTTAAGGTATCCGTACACCTTCAAACGTCATTTTCGCCAATATTTTCGATTTTTGAATTTTGATTTTATTTTTAAATTTGAACTTTTTTAAAAAATGGTGCTTAAATTTTGTTTCATCTATTTAAACTTAAGTTATGGGGATTTGAATTTTACTCGGTAGCTACTTTTTGAAACCGGAAGTACAAGTCTACATTCTGAAAGTTGAAAAAATGTTTGTTTACATTTTTATTTTACAAAGTATTGCTTAAATATGCAACAGTAGAAATTTATACACTTTAAAATATGAATTTGAGTTTTCAGAATCTTCAAAAATATAATTAGCAACAGGTTTTACTAATATTTTTATCCAGAATCTGGCAGGAAAAGAGAGTGTGTTATTGTTTGTTTACATTTGCTTACGATTGCGCACAACACTTTCTAAGTTTCTGTTAAATCCTTTTTTATTGCTGAAAATTAATTTTTTCATT
Source organism: Trichonephila clavata (assembly GCA_019973975.1). Lineage (NCBI taxonomy): Eukaryota > Metazoa > Arthropoda > Arachnida > Araneae > Nephilidae > Trichonephila > Trichonephila clavata. Next base: position 26,775 of record BMAO01030630.1, on the reverse strand, counting down.
TAATATGCGAAACTTAAAACGCAGAATTAGTGCAAAGAGAAAACGACAATTTCGTTAATGGATCTACTAATAAATATTCCAAAAATTGTAGCTCAACATCCACCAACGCCAGTTCTTCAAAAGTTCAAAATGCCTGCTTTTTGATTAGGAAATGGCATAGTATGAGCATAAAACACTTACTGGAAATATATATATTGATGCCCTCTTAAATGTTTTTCTTACAACTTTGTTGCCCAAGATGTGTCGAAGAAGGCTTATTGCTTTCTGATGATTCAAGATATGGTTTGTGTTCAAATTTTGTTATAAGGTGTAAACATTGTAACTTTTACTCAAGTTTTCTAGTTCAAAGAAAACTTTAAACTGTCCTGAAGTAAATACAAATTTTTTTATGGTGTGAGACAAATTGGTAAAGGTTTTTCTGCCGGGTTTAAATTATGTGGTACGTTAAATTTACCCAGGCTAAGTAAAACTGTGTACACTAATCATGATAACAAACGCATGTCTGTGATTACAGAAGTTAGTGAACTATCAATGCAAAAAGCAGCTTCCGAACTGTTAGTGTGTGTGCTACATCCATCTAAAAATAAAATAGTTGAATTTGGTGTTTCAGTTGACGGAACATGGCAGCGTAGGGGTTACACTTCCATGAATGGGTGTGTCACAGATTTGGTCAGTTGACACTGGTAAAGTAGTAGACATTGAAATAATGTCGTCATATTACCCCATCAGCAGAAATATTTCTAAAATGCCTAAAAGCATATAATTGGGAACTTTTGCAACATATGACGTATGCCATATCAATTTTCAAGGTTCTGCGTTAAAAATGAAAGCTGTTGGTGCAACTAGAATCTTCCAACGTTCTGTTGTGAAGCGAGGCCTTAAACAAGCACAATATTATGGTGACGGGGATTCTAAGGGCTTTATCAGTGTCAAAGATACTTATGGTAAAGATAGTGTCACAAAATATGACTGCATCATTCATGTTCAAAAGAGAGTAGGTGCTAGATTGCGCAAACAAAAGTCGAAAAATAAACATCTGTCTGGTAAAGGCAAACTCACCGACTCTTTTATTGACCGATTGCAAAACTATTATGGGATTGCTGTTCGTAGCAATGTTGGAAACCTCTCCGGTCTTCAACAAAATGCTATTGTGGCCCTGTTTCATTGCTCATCAAGTGCCAAGAAACCCATGCATGGACAGTGTCCCATAGGAAAAGATAGTTGGCGCTACTACCAGCGAGCACTATCTTGTGGCCAAAAGCCAAAAGAAAAATATAAAGGCTTATCTAATGAAGTGTTAAACATGATTAAGCCTACATATTTAGAATTATGTACCAAAGAACTACTAACTAAATGTCTGCATGGCAAAACGCAAAACTCAAATGAGTGTTTTAATGGCATTATATGGCAGAGAGTACCGAAAGAAGTTTTCGTGTGCCTCAAAACTTTAAAATCTGATGCATTGGATGCTGTTATACAATTTAATGATGGTACAAGGGTTGGGTTGACATTTAAAAAAAAACTTAATGTAACTCCTGGTTATTTTACTTTAATATCGTACAGACATCTTGACATTAATAGAATTAACGATGCGGAACGTCATTCAACACCAAATGTAAAGCAGCGTTGAAAAATTTTAAAAGCAAACCCGGGAAAAAGCCCAATGTCTTAGAGAGTAAAGAGGGTGTTATTTATAAATCAGGGGCATTTTAAGTATATTAATTGTGTTTAATATTAAAAATTGCAGTTTAAAGTTTATTTTTGATTTATCTCAAAATGCTTTTTTTTAACGTATTGGCATCTGACAACGTAAATATCAGAAAAAGGTGTGAACCGAATTAGTTTAATTTTACAAGTACATTTATTTTTATAGATTTAAAGAACCCTACCATTTCCATGATTATAGAGTTGATATGTTTTAGTAACTAAGGTGTAATATCATGTCTCGTAATATTTTTTAGTGATTTTTCAATGTTCTTTTACTCGAACCTTGATAAAAATTGTAATAATTAGATTATCATTAGAAAATAGTACCAGCCCTAAAAAAATGTTATTGATGATCAAGATTAAGTTTACAGAAAAGTGATATTTTTGTTTTTTCACTTGAGTTATGTGTGTTATTCTAACAATGAATTTAATTACAATTTACACTATGTTTTTCTCTCTAACTTTTTTGTGCTTTAAGTAAAATATTAAATGAATTTTCATAGTTTCAAGTTATGTTTATCAGTAAAAAATATTTTAATAGCAAATATTACAGTTTTTCAAAAAAATTCTTCGAAGGTTGTAAAAATACCTTAAGCAAGGACAGCTCCTAAATCATTGCATCCAAATTCTTACAAAAAAAAGTGTACAAAGGCTTCCTCACATGAAATATTTTAATGTCATTGAGAACAATAGATTTAAGTGAATTCATTTTTAAGCGTGAGTGGTTACAGAATCAGAAAATAAAAGCAAATGAAATTTGACTGTGGTTATTTTAGATAGACTTTGACTACTACAGTTCATGTGATAAATTTCCAGCACGTATCCCAGTTATTCTGCATGGTTAAAAGGGACGCTTAGTTAACAAATTATATATTAATAAAGAAATAATATTAAAAAAATACCAACAAAATATAATACTTTTTTTAGAAAAAATGTCTACATAAAATACATTTAACATGTTTTGATATAATCTCATCTAAAGATATATCATTCCAAGTGTATGTATAATAGAGTTTTCTGAAAACGCCATTTCTGTTCCATCCCTTCCCTTTCAGTACTAATGACTCCTTAGGTCACAAACCTTTTAATACCACTGGTCTTAATAGTTATATCTAGAATATAAATTTGATTTCGCTATAAGTTTTAAGACAAACATTTTTTAGACATATTTGTCTATTCCAGTACTCGTAAGCGAAATAATTTTTTCATGAACTTTTCGGATTCTATTTACCCTGATAATTCATTTTATACATCTAGAAATTTCTATCTCCGCTGAACAAGCAAACATAATTCTATCAAAACAAATACTTTATGACAGATAAATGTATTAAAAAATAAATAAATTTACACCCATACACGTGTTTTTAATACTTTATGAATTATGATAAATCAGACAAAAGTGGCTAATATCTGTTCAAGAAAACCTTGAAGAAGAGAATTAACTGTAATGAAGAAATAGAGTTTATCACATGGTTAGTGTTTTGAACTAAAAAATTTTGTATAACACATTGGTGTTATATGCTCTGGAAAATCCCCCCATTTCCGACTGAATGAAGTTTAAAATAGTAAGGTCTTGACAGTTGAGGTTTTTGCAGTCTATAAATCAGCCTGTGAACTGATCCATGTTAATACTTTTTAATGTGTCCTGAGGGATCCATTTCTTCCTCAAAACGTTTCGCCTGCAAATGATGGCAAAGATTCCTAATTTTATTTCGTAGAAAATCACAATAAATATTAGCTAAATTTTAAACCAAAAACATCGTTAGTGTATTTTCCATTCCGTGCATGAAATTAACTTCCACAGATTTTAGGTCTTTCCTTTACACAATATATGTTTCTTTATGTTATTATACATTGCATTTTTCCTCATTTTTTTCTTTTTGCATAAAATAAATAATTTAAATTAAATATTTAACCGAATGCTTCGTTTTCTTCTATTATTATTTATAAAAATCACTAATATTGCAACCAAAAAAAAAAGATTCAGAATTTATTGGTCATAGATACCATCCTGAGGAATATAAAAAAATTCAGACACATATCTTGGACTATATTTGTATTTTAGTATGTTAGAGATATATCCTCATAATAAAATTTGATCACATAAAATATTCCTTTTAAACACAGAAGATTATTTCTTGGGAATACAAATATAAAGCCTTCATTTCTAAAAAATGCATACACACTAATGCATTTTTAGAGCGTAATACAGCATACGTGAAGCGAAGTGAAAAGATCCTTAGTAAGTCTTAATCCGAATTATGAAGTAAAAATGAATTTTCACATTTAGCTTAAAATCTAAAAAAAATTTCCATCCTTACTTCAGCTTTGTCCTCATCACTAATCAACTAAGCAGACATTAATGAAAATTGAAATTTTTTGACGCATTTTAGAAAAAAACTGCACTAGAACATCTGGGAGGGGGGAAAAAACCTTCTTTTGGAAAGACAGTTTTTGTTGGTTTTTTTTGTGTGTGTACTACTTGTTTTATTAAGTAAAGAATAAATTATTTGAAAGATTTTTTTTAAAATTTCAGATCCATAAAAAAGTTTAGTTATATAGGTTGAACGTTCTACAATATATTTCATATAATTCCCACGCCAATATTCATAGTATTTTTTTTGAGCCATACTTTATAGTTCCAAGAAAAGAACATATAAAAATCACGATAATATACCACAGAAAATTATAATGAAAATTAAATAAGTACACAGTTTAATTTTACTCACTTTTAAAAAAGCAAAAACTGACCAAAAACTCACAACTATTCTCATTTTGCATATTTTCATGATTTTTTAAATACGTTTTTACGAAAGTATAATACATTTAAAAATATATATTTTTACGTTATAAACTATGAAGAAATAATTTCCATTTTCCTTTAATCAAATAATTTTTTCATTAAACCTTTCGATGTAGAATAAATTAAAATTTTATTCATATGCTGCTACTAATGAGGATAATTAAAAGAAGATGAAAAAATATATTTTGAAGGCTTTCGTATTTTTTTTAATCTAGCTGTAATATGGCAATATAATATTAAGTTAATTTAAATACATTTTCTACGTTTCTATACATTTGAATAAAACTGCTCGAAACCTTTTCGTACACGGTTGTAAAGTAACGAAACCAAGAAAAAACCCCTCCTTTTTTTGCAATCGATACACATTTACGATCAAAATTCATTACACAAAACAATGAAAAAGAACTTCATCAAATGTTCATTCATGTATTTTCTGAGGCCCTGAGCTTCAATTTAGATCTGGAAAAATTATGGAACACTGATATAAGCGAAAGACACAGAATAAACTTCTAATAAAATCTGAAACTTTTCTTAGCTGGGTACCTATAACTACAAAACACTCGAAAAAAGAGTAGAGAAAATTTTAAAATTGAATAAACAAAAAATAAACAACATAATTTATTAGAAAAACTATCAGCAACCATAAAATATTTCGGTAAGCACTCCATCTCGCAATGCCTTAACCCATGCTTTTCTAAAGTGTTGCCCAAGCTCAAATAATAAAATATTATATTACACATTTTTATTCAAGAAATCAATGTTTGCAATATGATTCATATATAATCGATTCGTTGACATTTATTTTGAGATAAAAATTTAAATATACATTAAACATCTTATTATTGCATTGTATATCAGGGCAATTTATACGGGAAATGTTTAACAAAATATTGCACAACGAAGTCATTTTGACTGCTTTTAAATTTCAATCAGAAAAACAATTACATATATAACTACACAATTTTTTATAATTTTTTTAAATATATATTTTAAAAGTGAAGTAAATTTTTGTATTGTTAATATTTACGAGAAATCTGTTATATGACTGTACATAATATAAAAAAATATTAAACATTAATTTTACTCAATTGTTACACATTAGTTAATTTTTCACGATGAAGTCATTTGGACTACTTTTGGGTAATATGGATAGATATTAAGTTTTTTCAGTCTTTCTAGTGTTAAAAATTGAACGTTTTACATAGCGTTGTTATATAAAAACCATTAACTTTATAAGAGGAAAAGAACGTAATCTTAGAAAATTTCAAGAGTTTCTTTCGGTAATGGGCATTAAATCTGCAGATGTTATTTATTATACAGAAGTAAGATGACTCACAGAGTAAGGGGAAAATGCTCAAAAAATTTTATGTTTTGAGAACTGAAATAAAAATAGCTTTGGAAACTAAAGGGATTGCATGTAACTGGATTTGAAGACGACGATTTAGTGTTAGATTTAGCTTTTTTAGTGGACTTATCAGAACATTTGACTGATTTAAATTAGAGACTTCAAAGGAAAAAAATCAATTTATTAATCATATGTTCCAAACAATAACAGTGTATGATAGAAAGTTGAAATTTTGGCACAATAAAATAAAAGTAAAAAATTTGACACATTTCAGTTCTTTGGTTGCACATGAACCAGTGAAATGCAGTAAATATGAAAAATATACTGCATTAAATTTTTATTTAATTCAAGAGTTTGAATGAAGATTTTAAGATTTTCGAAAAACTGAAGAGTATTTGAATATTTTCTTTTTTACGCATTTCTTCTATAAATAAATAAATTACCTTTAATTCTTCAAATAGAATGCATTGACCTTCAAAGTGACATTAAAAAAGAAAAGAAAATTGGGAAATGTTTCTTTACTGGAGTTTTGGAAATATTACCTAACCCGAGCAATAAATATCATCATTTTCACAATCATACTTTATTAATGTCTTCACAGATTCTGGCAGTACTATATTTGGGAACAATTTTTTTTCAAGAATGAAGCATACAAAAACAACAAGCAATATAAAAAAAGTCAATTCCTACTTATATCAACTATTTCTATATATAAATATAGAGAGAGGAGAACTACTAATAGTAGGAATTGAAAAATAAAACATTGATCGCTTTCGGACATCTTGAAACTGTATTAAAATTGCAAACCTCAGCTATTGAACCCGATATTGAGCGCGATTTCCTTGTTCAACAAAAACAAACTCATCTATCTCATTAACTTGAGTTTTTTTCATCTGTATGAAAACCAAACTAAATGAAACGAAATTTTTACAAATTTAAAATAAATATGTATTTATATATATCTAATCGAAAATTTAAAAAAAATGTGTAATAAAAAGAGACATATAAGTTATTTTAATAAAACTACAAACAGTTAAATTTTATTTCAAGTTGTTGAAAAATATTGTGTGTGTGGCCCAGCAAATATTTGTTTCTTGGAATGTGGCCCCCAAACGATCTTAGTTTAGACACACGTGCCTTAACTCCTTTAACTGGTTTGCCCTCACACTGTACAGTCACTGATATTTTCTTCCCTCTAACTTTGATTTGCACATATTTGTAATTCTTATGTCGATGTTTTTAGTGCTAAAATTTGTATGAAATGCTTTTATCAATCCTACTGAAATACATCAAATATGAGACTTTCTTTCTTATGAAGGTGGGAATTTTTCATTGAAGGTAAGAATTTAGATTCTTCAGAATATTTGATAAAGAACAGGAATTAGCAAGACAAGAGGCAATTTGTTGCTGGAGAGGAAATAAAAATGGAAAGATAATCCTAAAAGACAAATGTTCTTTGTCCCGTTTGCAATGAAATGTTTAGTATTACATAATGCTTCAAATTGTGCGTGCATATATAGGGTGGTCCCGAAATCATGGTTCAAAATTTAAGGCGAAGTAATGGATATTGCAACATTCGTTTTTTGTGTGGGAATGTAAGGGTGAATGTGGCGCGCTGAGGCACAAACACAAAAAATAAGATACGAAAGGAAATAAAATTTTCTTGTGAAAGCGTCATTGATAAGTGTAATGCTTACAACAACTGTTCGTAATTGTTCAGTTCATCAGCTATGAAGTCCAACTGCAACTCACAATTCTGTACCAACAACTGGCAGCCACAGAAGATGGTCTGCCTTTTTCAAAGCTTGTACTCGCTTTATATGATACAGATGTAAGTAATTTCATTTAATTTTCTGTAAACGGTCTGATGACTCACACTTACTTCATGCGCTGCAGCTCTTATACTTGACTCTGGTCTATCAGCCAAAACGTTCAAGATGCTTTCTTCCAGGCTTGGATAGCGTACTGCTCTTCATCTACCAGCATCACGTCTGGTGACGTGGAACGAATCTGTTTCACAAAGTTGATGGTGAAACCATTGACGAATTGTGTGATCCCTCATTCGCAGATCAGGAAACTGCACTTGATACACTAGTAACACTGCTCTGTCCTTACCCTTTGCACAGTTGTGCATGCAATACGTATCTTCACTTTTGGCATACGTAAAGTCTTCCGTCGTAGACGTCAGCACAACCATGTATGACGCTTTTTGCTACTGGGTGGTTAGACACCTACTGCCCCTTGATGGTAACGCAAAAAAACCAATAACTCAATTTCTCTATTCTTTCGTTTTTCCCATTTGCGCCTCACCAGCGTAACTTTCCCCACACATTCCTATAGAATAAATGAATGTTATAATGTCCCCTATCAACCCATAAAGTTTGTATCATGAATTCGGGACCACCCTGTATTTATGCACAAAGACACAAAATCACCAACGGTGAGTTCCCCATACATTCCTAAAGAATAATTTATTGTTATAAAGTCCTTTATCTATCCTTAAAGTTTCTACCGTAAATTTGGGACCACCCTGTATCTATGCCAACAGGCACAAAATCCTCAACCATTTAAAAAAGTTGTGCAAACATGAATTGTTTTGTAAGTGTAAGAAAAATTCTTTTAGGATACATGAAATATTCTTCATAATATACTTTATATATTTTAATTCTTAATTGATATTGAATGTTTGGGTACTACAATCAGATGGGAACTACTGTGTATAATCTATTTATTCAGTGATACTCCATTATTTTGATAGGAAGAATAATACTACAGGTAATACAAAAAATAATGTGCTCAAAAACAAACACTGTACTTTATGTCAATATTTTAGGCATGGCATCAAGCTTTATATATATATGTAAGGATAATTAAATTAGATCTAAAATTAAAATCCCTAGACGAATTCTAATTTTTATTTTTCCGTTACATCTTCAAGTATTAAATTTATTATCCAGTTCAGAAATGAAGAACACATGGCTTTAATAGAACTGTGCCGCTCCGACCATTAATTTTTATTACCTAATATGTCATGCTTAAATTCTCAAGTATACCTCTTCTATAAGACATGCACTTGAAGACATCTGGCTTTTGAGTAGCCGCGGACTCTTGATTTTTAAACACGTGTCCGTCTTTCTCTCTTTCAAGTCAGATCCCTAAGTGATTTCATGGAATAAAGACAGTTCAAAATAAAATGTCTTAATGTTCACTCGAAAAAAAAAAACGACATATACATATATATATATATATATATATATATATATATATATATATATATATATATTATATATATATATAATGTCGAACCCCACCAATCAATTTATTTAATCTTCACCAAACGTAAGTATGAAAGGACCTATCTGAGAAATGACAATGACAATGCATGGCACTTCTTAAAGTGCCTAGCAGAAGGACATTATTAAAATATAATATCCTTTTTTGCCAAACCACCCATATAATTACGATAAAAGCATTTCAATAGTATTTTACTCGTTTCAGTAAGTGTTGTATGGTGTTAACCAAATACTTCTTTAAATCGTTCTAATCAGTATCCTCCAATTATTTCAAAAATGATTTCTTTTAACAAAATGATTAATCTTTAGGATAGAGGAACAAAAAACTCCTTCTGGAGTTTAAATAATATGAGTTTAGCAAAAGCCCAATGTTTTTAAGTATTTGCTGACCAATCCCTACATTGAGGTAATTTTTCTTTCTATAAATTCGGTTACTGGGTATCCTCTTAAGTTTACACTACCCTAAAGTTATTCCAGAACACAGAAGACTTCAGAGACGGGACAAAAGTTCGAATGAAAATTATTGGAGTGAGGAAATTGTTCTGAGAAGTTCTTCTCTTGGGGATCACGTTCAACAATACTACCTTATTGAGAATTCAACGGAACGTTTGAAACCACTTGTTATTGATTTCGAAACCCCCAAATGTGTTCCCCGTCTTCCAATTTCAATCTGAAGAATCAAGGAATTCGAAGACTTTGAAACAAATTTCTTTTATGTGAAGTTTTTCAAATGTTACAAAAGAAGAAATTAAATTATAGAAAATTATATGTCAACATAAATCTCCGATTTTTTTTAATATATAAAATTGAATAAGATGAATGAGAGGGTTAGTATATAATAGACGTATTGAAAGAGCCAAGATACTAAATTTAAATCAATGAATGTACTATGATTTGATTTGAATTTGACTTACGTCTCAAAGTAAAGCGATTCGAGGCCAATTTTAACGAAATTCATAACTTAGAGCGACTTTCACGTGACGAGATTGACACCGTGCTAACGTCCACCCAATAAAGATATTATGAAATCATTGTTGTAAAAATAATCTTTCATTTTTTATTTGTAATTTCTTTAGATTATAAATTTATGTAAGTATTGTGCTAAGTTGGTGACAATGATTTATTACAATACACATATACATGCAATTCTGCAATTCGCAAAATCCTGTGAAATTAAGTTTATTGTGAGGTAATAAGTATATTATCAAAAACTCTCTATTGCTCATTACGTTACTGATAAACTTTTTACTTTACTTACTCTCCCTTACATTATATTGGCAATTCAATCGGAACATGGCGAAATCTTGGTAATAAAGAAGCGTTTCTCAAACTGTGGGGTGTTCTTTCCAAGGGGGAGCAAACATATCGAAAATAAAAGTTTGAGAAAAAATTAATTTAATGGAATGAATTAAAACAAAAGGATTTTTGAAATAATGGAAAAAATCCACACATTTATACAGATATAATTTATATATATCATCTTTTAATATTACGTCATCTCCACTTGAAGCTATATTTGATCCAATAACCAAATAAAAAAAACATTTTGTTTGATTTGCTGTAATCTCACGAGATATGAGAGATTTTTTTATTACATTTTCTTTTTAAACTTAAAATACTACTCTTTTAGAAGAAAAAAAACCTACACCAGAGGAAAATTTTCTTACAGGAAGATGAAAAAATACATAACTATCATTTAGGGATGCTGTAAATAATGTATTTCTGCTTCGCGTTATTCCATGTGAAAGAGTTTTATAATATTTCGAATACCACAGATGATTGAAGGATTATTTCACCAAGATTTAATTTAATGAATATTTTGAAGCACATAAAGCACAATGAAAAACGTTTGACGAAGTTTATTTTTAGAACTAACATCGATATTTTATATTGAATACAATTTTAACTCTGGAATGTTCACGCCAGGTGCAAAGCAATCCTAGGCTCACAAAGACGTTATTTCTGGGGAAAATGTTTATTTTTTAAAAATCACCTTGATCGTATCCTCCTATATGATAGTCTTCAGAAGAAATAAAATGTATTTGTCTCATATCTCCCTCTTCTTACGGAATGACAAACATTTGTCTACAATCTTAAGGTTCTTGTACTGACCGAGTTCCCCACGCGACCACATTTGTTCCGAAATATTTCCTATGTACATGATACATTTCCCCCTGCGATAAATGTTTATGAGCAGAATATTAAACAAAAATGGGCATCTGTGTGATGACTGTGATTGAAGGAAGTTGAAATGGATCAAGCAAGGGAAGAACATGCGGAAATAATGCATATTAATCATGATAGCGAAAGTAAATTTTGAGAAAATGAACATGAAACGAAAGGAGAATTTTCAGATGATATCTAAAAAACTCCATCAAAAAGAACATGTAGTGATAAGTACACCACATGACAAACATCTCTCTGTCAAAAAGACACAAGCAAAAAAAAGTTCAGCATGGTATTGGTTGATCATTAGAAGAAATTAAAACTGCATTAACTTGGACAAAATATGACAGTTTTGTCTGCAAATAACATTAATATTATGTTTGCGAAAAGTGTCTATGATTTGCGTTCTTTATTATAGTCTCTCACATTTAAAACATTTTAGATTAGTTTTATTGGATTTTTTCTGAAGTTAAAAGAACAATTGAAAATTCCTAGAAAGTAGGCAAGTGTATTTTCTAGTTTAATTAAATTATTCACTAGAATAGTGACTTTTTATAGTGTATAATAAAAAATCATTATAAAAAATAGGATTAGGGTCACTCAGTCACCTCGCGCGATTGTTAACGTTAGTATAGAGCGCATGCCTGCTCCCAGGTTAATCATGAATCTTCTCGCTTTAAGTATTAAAAAATAACACAATTATTCTTGATCAGAACTTTACAGTCTTTTTTATTATTCTAAATGTTAAATCTGTGAGGCCTAAAATTACAATTGATTTTTCTAAAGGTTTGTAATCCATAGACTCTTAACTCAGGCAAAATTGCCTCCACAAACATGGTTACTACGATCTCAATTGCTGCCGGAAAAAAAGCTCTCTTTGCCAATAGTGTGAGGCTTTTTATATCTGGCTATCTTGTTTGAAGCTTGGTAAGATGTAAATAAAAATTTTTCATTCACAGATAATGGTTTTTTGATTTTTCTAAAGGGTTGTAATCCATAGACTCCAACTCAGGCAAAATTGCCTCCAAACATGGTTTCTACGATCTGAATTGCTGTTGGCAAAATAAGCTCTATTTGCCAATAGTGTGAGGCTTTTTATATCAGGCTATCTTGTTTGATGCTTGGTAAGATGTAAATAAAAAATTTTCATTCACAGATAATGGTTTTTTTTTTTTTTTGTAAAAAAAAATGCTTTTGTTTTTTATATGATTTTAATTTTAATTCAATGAACTTTCGAGGCTTGTTAATGCACTCACCATAAAGCGTTTTCAAAGGTTTTTTTAAGTTTATTAGGTTCCATACTGTCTATTGCCAATATATTTTTTAAAAAATAGCTCTCAGGGGCTTTTCTTCTCCATTTACTTTAGTAGTGGTAAATCGAAAATTTAAGTATTCTTGAGAATATTTACTTGATTTAGTTTTCGGAATTATGCTCGTCAGTGCACTTGTTGATTCTTTATTATCGTCGAATGTTCGCTTACAACTTAAAAATGTATCTATGTTTTTGTTAATCTACTGCCGCAAATACTTAATATTGCGAATTACAGCTAAAGCGTAAATTATAAAATGTACATTCAAGGTAGATTCGGTAGCTATAGAACTATCGACTCGACCAAGACTAACTGGAATTCTACGAGGAATGGCATTTTTAAATGTTTTGTCCACACGCCCGATAAGTTGCCTAAACTCACCTAGATGTTCCCGAGAATGCTATCTGTGCTGGATTTGTTAGAGAGCAACATATTGAATATTTTTCTAATGAAATTTCTACCCTTAGAAATGGATGATGGAGGAAATATACCTTTAATTAAACAATATTTTGCAATCTGCTCCAATTTAAAAATTAGCAAAAGATAAAAAAAATAATATAATAAATATCCTATTACTTAAAAGTAATTTGCTTAAAATATATATTATCTAAGAGTAACATATACAATTGAATACTTATCTTGTTAATTTGTATGCTTTTTAATTAAGTTCGCATTGTATCTGTAGCGCTAAATGCATTATTATTGAATTCAATACATTATTATTGTATAAGGGGGGTGCGATAAAAATTATGATTGAAAATTGGGTCGGCAATAGTGAAAGTTTAAAAAGCACTGTATTAGAGCCATAGGTGAACTCATTTCTGGCGACCAAGTTGGTGATATGTTGATCATTTTGTGACTTGACGATCTTTTTCAGCGAGTTTGCAACCGTAGGAGTTTTCTATAAATTACAGGATAAATCTAGTCAAGTCACGATTTATGTTGCAAGCGGGGTTTTTTTTCTATAAGATCTTTGAGACGTACACATAAGGAGTAGATTACCGAATTTAAGTCAGTCTTATTTTGACTGGTGGCGAGTAGTACTGATTACTTTTGCTGTTGTATAGGGCGACCGAGTGCTTGTAAATAATATTTTACATGCGTGAATTATTGACTTTGATAGTTGTGTATGAACGCCTTAGAAGGTGTTAAGGGGTAGGTTCGTAAATATCAGCCCCCAAACACATTTTCCACTTTTCCCATTTTAATAAAATATGAGTTTCTACGCTTCTAATAGTGCAAAAATTATCATTCTACAAAAAGTAGAAGTATTTTTAACAATTTTTTGAAAATTTCAAAGTCTACTAAATCCATTACTAAAATCCATTTTTCTAAAATTTAATATTCTTACCATATAAGCGCATTTGTCCCTAAACTACTACATTTAACAACTTATAACTTTGTATAATTAATAATTACACTCTAAAACATACTTTAATCGTGGGTTTTTTTCAGAAAAATATTATGACTTAATTTATGGCATTATACATCATAAAATTTCACTGCTTTGGAAAAAAAAAATGTGTGCAAAAAATACTTTAAAAAAAACTAACTGGACATCCTATTTATAAAATGTTTGATTAAAGTATGAATTATGGTTCAATGGATATTCAATAAAAAAATGGAGGTTTTTATCCAATAAAATGATTATAAATGTTCCTTAAAAATACCTATTTTTAATATTACTGAGATACAGATGCAGCTTCGTGTACCTACTCCCTTTAGGCCTTCTAAGATTTATTCTGAAAATATACCTGATGTACATCAAGGATTGTTATTCGACAATACCTTTTCATCGCTAATGAAGAAACGTCTTGATTGTTGTGACTGGTTGCATAAAATCCTCGAACCCTGATCTACGTAACAGTATCATTTTGCTTATTGGCCGCGGTAGCAAAGTGATATTGACTGTATGATATTTCAACCATAGGTCCTGTCATTAAAATGCAATTCATTTAGTAATGGCATGATACATTATTTGACTTTGTTTACATGTTATTTTAAGGACTTAAGGAACAGAAACATTTTTCCTTTACTATTGCACAACTCCAAAACGAAGAGGAAATGAGTGTGGTCAATTTTGAAAAATGACTGATTGAAATGACAATAAATGTTTACTTTTTTGAAAAAAATTTTTTGAATTCATTATGAAATGAAACTGTCTTCCTCTAATACTGTTTACAATTTGAGATATATTTTTTGTATAAATGGAATAAGTTTAGTTTTAATTATTGTACTTAAAGAAATATTAAAAGTGAAGTTCTTTTCCCTCTGTGTTGTATACACTTAGAACAACCATAACTATGCTATATTTTCTTTTCTTTTAAGGGTCTGGGTGATAATATACCAAAGCGTCATCGATTTATTCTGATAATTTTTTTTAGTTAGCTGCTCTAACGTATACCAAACAAATTCTTCCCAATAAATCATATTTCGCAGATATTACTCCTAAAATGTTATGTTGTTTAACGAGATATCTATCGAGGTCCATTACTCAAATATACAAATCAATGGTAAATCTAGTAACAATGTATATAAGAGTTGGAAATAGATATTGATTAGATTGCAGTGAATAATACAACTTATTGATTAAAACTTTCAATTTTTTCCGAAGTTTAATATTTTTATTTCAATTTATGTAAAACATATTTATTGATGTTTGTCATATACCCAAAATTTATTTTTGTTGTATAACTCATCTTGCAAGTAGAAGACATTTCCGATAAGCAATAAATATTCCAATACAAAAATAGTTTTGATATTAAGAACATTTGTTTCAAATATTTGTTTTCAAAGCTTAAATTTCACAAAAATTACCAAAATGAGGTGTAACTAATAAAGATATACATCGGGGTTAATAATTTATATATTATCATACTTTTAAATTAGTCTTGCTACAGAAAAGTGAAAGAAATATACATAAATACATAATTTTGGGGAGTTTGCTGCACTACGCATTAAAATTTGATTCAAACGAGTTTCACATTATGACGTACATTAAAGTGAATTTCACATTTAAAACCTACTATCACTTAAAACATACATATATTCAAATAGTTACAAATATTGCTTTATTATATTATTCCGAAATAATTTTCAGACCTCTAATTCACGTTATAATTTTTCTTAACAACCACTAACAATGCTTAACAACATGAAACCATTATAAACTATAAAGTTATATTTCTCTATGTTTTTGAACGTATAGTGCATTGCATAATTGATATGTATTTATATAATAATATATATATATATATATATATATGTGTATATATATATATATATATATATATATATAGCAAGTTATATTATTGGAAATTTAGTATTATTAATGAAATCCAATTTAGAAAAACCTAGCACTTTTTTGCTGTATCGTAATATAAAAATAAATTTTAAGTACTTGTAATTAAAATTACTAAATGAAATATTATTAATTTAGATGTTCTAAATTCTGATAAATATTGAACAATAGGGATTAAGAAAAGCATTTTGGATGATGACAATTTTATTAATTTTTAACGCATTTAATTATGATTATAGTGATTATAAAAATTATAACAAAATTACGATTCTGAAATGTAAATAAAAGATTGTTTCATAATTATGTAAAGGGTGAATTATATTTAAAAAGATTTGAAATAATTTATCTAAAACTAGTGTTTATATGATTTGCATATATTTGTTTGGTGATAACTGACATGTTATCATATGAAAGTAAATTCTTTTTTCTTAAATACTAAACAGACATTTTCAAGCAGAATATTACCTGTCCTTAAAAACTTTAGGCCGGTATTATTTTCTATCTAATTAAATAAAAACCCAATAAGCATAAACACATATGAAGATTTTAAGGAGAGTGATTAGAGCAGAGATAATTATTGTATTTCTTAACACCTTAATAACAATCATGAGTTTTTAAACGTAATTTATTTTCTCTAACGTCTCTACTATTTTATTAAAAAAAATTGTAAACAGATAATAATTTTTAGTACAAATATGCATTTCTCAGTTTGCAATGAATTCTCGGCATCAACTTTCTGATTTGACAGAATTGATTTATCGCACAATAAAAATGAGAATACAATACTCATACATACTTAGAGTTATTTTTTCCAGTTCATTTAGCGACTTAGAAGGACTTAGTCTACGTCCTACTAAAAATTCCTGAATAAACGCAAATGCACTAAAGACTGGAGATAGAGCTTAACTTTCCTTTAATGCAGATAACCATGATCTTTGAAACATTTATCAACAACCTTAGTCCAGTTAGGTCAGGAATTAACATTTATTAGAATGGATTCATAATAATAGCAATTTAATACTGTAACATATGGCGCAACCACCGCAACCCAATACTAACAACAATAAATAATTCCAAAATGAAGTTTGCGATGATTATTACAAAATCTCAGAGGTGTTATATATTTTCTCCAGATCAATGATTGGAATCTCTCTCGAAAATAAAGAGAAATTAGAGTGTAGATTTTTTTTTAAAAAAATCATTGTTGTTGCAATTGCAGTTTTACTAGAATTTTTTTTTCCGGAAAGATAATTAAATCCTTCCAAAGCATAGGAGTTACGTCATATGTTTAGATTTAGATTAATCATTCACTAACCGGTTTAACACTGATAGCAAAAATAATAAATACCCATCCATAAATATTTATTTTCTATTAATAAAAAAATATTATTCAATAAATATTGAACAACGAAGCAACAGAAGTCATAAGTAAATGCCAAATTATTCTTGGTGCAGCGTTAATTTTTTTTTTAATATATGCTATACACAGGCTTTTAATATGATTTTACTCAAAATTTATTTAAATAATATTTGTTGAATTCCAATGTCTTGGAACAATGAATGAATACTTGAAGTAAATATATGAAATGATGTGTAATAAAGTAAAATGAATGAATACTTGAAAACCTAAGCAATTTAAAATGTGAGTATTTAAATCAACATAACGTAGGTGAAATAGTTGTAGCTGTCAATGCATTACATTCTGATAATGAAATCATATATAAGTGTCTTAAGAAAAGTTAAGTATGAATAGCAATATAGTGGTGACAAATATATGAAAACTGCTGATTTAAAATGTTAATAGTACTATGTTGGACCAACAATACGAAACTGCCATACTTATATATTTATTTTTATATACATTTTTATTGAAATATATATAATATTGAAATTAGCGTTTCATCCCCTCTTTCCTGATTTATAACACATCTAAAAATTTAAGGATATTTTCAAGATTATTTACTATGAAAAATTTAGGCTTTGTCGTTATTTCAATTATAAATAAATTACTACTTTTAAATAATATTTTGTAGGGTTTGCAGCCCCGGGATCCCGAAACCCCAGGATTAATATAACTAATACCGAGATTTAATTTTTGTCTAAATTATATTTTGAATTTTTTTTCAAAGTATTGTGAGTCTGGTATTACATTGAATGAATCTTATTTATTTTTTTTTTGTACTGTATACGGTTAATGTTAGTTTTCTTATGTGTTGAAACTTGAAGGTTTTGAGGAGGGTGTGTTTATTAAACCGTGGAATTCCATATGTTTTCTCTTATTTTCACCTGTAACTTTCTCCCCGTTGCGAGTGGGATCAGAAAACGGAGATTTCTCCCATTCTCAGGATGTCCGGTGTCAGCTAACTTGGACAGAGCCATTTAGAACTTTTGGAAGATATCTAGCAGTTTTTTCAGACCTGAGATCCCGGAATAGTGGAACCCCTGGATCCCGGTGTTTTTCTAATCCGGAAATCCAGGGATTAAAATAAATAATTCCGGTATTTAATTCTTTTCTAAATTATATTTTAAAAAATTTCAAAGAATTTAATTATTCAAAAATTTATATTCTGTTTTTGAAATATGTCCGTAGAATTTTTTTACGCAATTATAAATGCAAAACATAAAAAAAAAATTATGCACAGTATGGGAGAACTTCGCAAAGGTCTAAGTGGATGACTGCAATGCGTACACAATAATAAAGCAACATCACAGGAACAGATTTTTTCACAGTTCCTTCTTCAATTAAATGCCGTTAATTAGTAGCGAACCTGCTTGGAAGACTTAAGACCCTTTAAATCCCATTGCATTACTAACAGCTTATGCAACTGGATCTTCAATTTCAAATCATGCAACACTTGAAATTGATTCACATTTTGATTCAATAACTGAATCAACTTATATACAAAAATCATTAAGGCACCCGACTAGGTTCGAAGACCAATTTTTGAAAAATTGACTATCAGAAGAATTTTATTGTTTTAAAGAACATAAATAGGCTTAAGGAGTTATAATTATGAAATAAATATAATGCATCACCATTGTTTTTGAAAAAAAAATTATTTTTAAAAAATTTTAAAAAAATTTTTAATATTAGGAAAAGCAGCGTAAAATATATATATATTGGACATAATGTAATTTTAATTGCATTGATATATTTATTGATCCACCTGAAGTGTCGCAAACCGCAGGTTAAAAAACATTTTCAAAAATAAATATTTAATAAGCATTCGAACTTCACGTTAATGATTTTTCGTTAAAATTACTCTATATTCTAAGCTAAAAAGGACTATAAAATGTGATTAAATGTAAGTATCTTAAAACCTGCTGTTTTCTACACTCTCAAGGGCTTATAACATAAATGTTGCAAATTTCATTGGATTTTATAAAATTGTTTTTGAGATATCCCAGTTTTCGTGCAAAAACTTTCGTGAAAATTTCATTCTTCAAAAAACACATTTAAAAAATATATTTATAAGTTACATAAAGTAAATATTAAAAAAAAACAACTTAAAATTCTCCAGTTTTATACGTTTTCCTTCTTCTTCCTCAATGTTTGTTTTTCTTTTTTTTTCGAATGGCCCTAAGGTGCAGGTTTTTGCAGTGAGTGACGTTTTGAATCTGCAATGCGCTCATTATCGAAGGTTTTTTGTCCCCGTACAGTATAATAGCCCGAAACAATACCCATTTCATTTAATATGGAAATTAATCCCTAGAAGCCATTATTAAACTGCACAACAGAAATATAAGCTCCTAAACGCAATGTTTGATGCTCAACGAAAACTTCTTTTAGGAATATCTGCCACAAAATTGCATTAAAACTTTCGTTCGGATTTTGAGTTTTGCCGTGTAAACATTTCTTTAAAAGATTTATGTCACACAAATAAATATTAACTGGCTTTATCGTGTTAACAATATTTCGCGGCATTCCCAAGGATTTATCCTAATACACAATATTAGAAGCTTTAGACCGTTGAAATTTACACCAACTTTCAGCTCCGACAGGGCACTGTCCATGTTTTGGCTGATGTTTTGATGAGCAACAATGAAAGAAGGCAGCATTAACAGCAGACTGCATTTTGTCCAAGCTCCCAATATTGCTTCGAATAGCAATTCCATAGTAATTCTGTAGCTTATTAATTAAACCATCAGTCAATTTACCTTTCCCCCGAGTCCTTTATTTCTGCTTTTCAATTTTCGAAACCTTGTTCCAACTCTTTTTTGAATATGCCCAATACATTCTAGCTTCGTAACAGAATCTTTCCCGTAAATGTTCTTCATGGCATCAAAAGCTTTGGAATCTCCATCCCCATAATAGTCAATGTATCGTAACATTCTATGATCTTCCGACCTCTCAAAAATGCGATAAGCCCTAACCGGTTCCATACTGGATGAAGATCCTTTATGATGATTACACCGTAATTTCACGTTTTCTTGCTCCGTCTTTGAATTGAATTTTCTACAAAACTGAGATAAAGTTTCAAAGTCAACAATTTTCCCAGTATCGACCGATATTACACTAACACAACCATTTAGTAAAGAAAAACCACAACGCTGCCAAGTACCATCCACCGAAACACCACAATTTATAGTATCATGTATAGATTTTTTTAATTCCCTAATACCTTTTGCTGCGTCATTCATTATTTTTTCTCCAATGGAAGTAGCAGCACTGAGGAGTTTTTTTTTCTTGTTGGCGGAATGCAGGCTTTGAGAGAAAGGGAGATAGATTCAAAACAGCACAAAGTTTTGTTCCTGCTGAGACACCTCTACCAATCAATCTTAAGCCATAAACAAAAAGAGTATTGAGTTCATTCATTTTGTCTAACTTTTTCGAAGTACAAAATGCCGATATGAAACTGCAATTTTTACAGTGCAAAGAAAAGTTTGAAGATAATCCAAACCTTGAATCTTCCACAAGATAAAGGCTTCCTGCTCTACACTTTTTATTTGGGCAACACAATAAGGAAAAAATACCAATTAAAATTTCCAGATCAATCAACCTGTTTCCAGTTAAATGTTCTGTATTAATTTCATCATCATTTACCTGATAACAATGCTGCAGCTTCAGTGAACTGGCGGTCATAATTTCTTCCTCTCATGAAGCAATTTCATTGTGTGTAATTTGGTTTCCATGAAACTTTCTCTTACGGGGATGATGTGAACGACATTTACCCATGATTTCAGGTAAAATAAATTTAAGATTAAATTAAAATAATATAAGTTCTAAAAATAAAGCAAAATATAGAAATAACAGAATTAAGATAGGCGTGGTAAATCTAAAGTCGAATGTAAACAAACACGGAATAGTGATAGTCTTAAAATAGCGTTGCCAATCGTTTGCAACAAAATTGTTTGAAATAATTATTAGCATTCTGTGGCTTAATAAACAGATAATTAAAATTTTAGTTTTTGAAATTCCATTTTAGGGAAATAATAATTAAACACTTCATATGCCACTCACTTCCGGTCCAGATGACATTACTTCCGGTTTCGTTTTCAACTACTATGACTTATTAAAATTGCTATATCTAGAGTTCTATATTACGTAAAATTAAAATAAAGACTGTTTTGGAATCTTAAAGGTTGGGACTTTGTTTTACAATCATAAAAAAAAAATTCGACATTTTTGTCAAAAAACACTTTTTCAACCTTAAGTGTAGCAGAAGAACAAAAAAAAGTTATCAAAGAGGTATATGCACCAATGCAGTCTATTAGATTTGAGACTGTGTCATCAAATAATTTTTTAAAAAAATGCCTCCTTTTGAAAATGGAGAGAGACGTGGTGACTACCTGAAAAGAGTATACTCTTATTTAATGTCGATAATACCTACTAGTAAATAATTCGAACGTGCATTTTCTTTGGCAAAACAATTTGTAACAAAAATAAGAAGCTTGTTTGTAAACGCTTGTTTACATTTTTGTCAATTTTTATTTTCATGTTATAAGGTTATTTTATCTACGATCATAATAAGGGTTATATATTTTTAAATTCAGAAAAATATGTATTATTTTTATTTTTAAAAGTGAAAAATTAATTTTTTGAAGGTGTATGTTATGTTCTGGGTCCTTTAAACGTTCTTGAAGGAAACCAAGGACAGAAACTCTATTGAGGTAGTACGTGTCTCGATAGATAAGCAATCAGTGAAATAAAGATCAATTTAAATAAAGGTTGCAGTACGTTAACTTTAAATTCAAAATAAATCTTCAGAGAATATCAGTTTTGAATTTTTTTTCATACATTTCAAATTCTTTATAATTATATGAGGATTTAGAGAACGATAAATTTACATTTTTTTTGTAAATAATTTATAATCACTATGTAGCTATGTAACTAAAAGTATAATAATAAAATTCAAAAATTCAAAAATTAATTTATGAAAATGAAGAATTAGTTTTTTTTATTTGTGTAGAAGTAAACTTTCAAAATTTAATTTTCATTGGAGAAGGCATAATGTCATAAGCAAATAAAAGTATTTACCTAATTAATTTGTAGATAGTTAATCCAATATAGTAATGTTAAAGTAAACATATATAACAACAATCACAATACAAGAAAATAAATTTTTTATTTAATGCTTATGGATTTTTTTCGGCTATATTTCTATCTTTTGACTTTCATATTTCTTTTCAATATTGTGTGTGTTTTCAGCATTCGTTGATTTTTCTACTATTATATTGATCAAAAATTTGTAATTAAAATATTTCCTATACATCTAGTAACTTTAATAAAGTAACATCTTTTCAGATATAGGAAGAAAAAAAGATTCTTCAAGTATTTTATTAAAAATTTTATTTCTATGTTTTATCTCGGCATCAAAGTTAATTTAATTTTAATTTCGAATGTTTCATCAGATCTAAATGGCAAAATTTTATCATATATTTTTTACGCATAGGAAATTTGTACTTACTAAAAACATTATGTAAGAAAATTAAATTTAAATCATATATCTAATCAAGTATATACTCAGATATATTTATATTTATGCGCAATAAGAATTTCTTGGTTCTCCTGACAAACTATATAATGTAATTAAAAATATTTAATTACTTTTTAAGGAAAATAATGTTTAGCATTGTCAGTAAATGTTTTTTTAAATAAATGCATATATATATAAATTAAACGATGCCCTACGTTAATGTCCTTCTGCTCATTGACTTAAAATTTTTAAGAAACGCTCCGCTCAAAATATAACTGTTTAAATTTAAGCAATATCAATTAAATCTATTATATCAATTAAATCAATTATTTCTACTACTTGAGGTTGTGAATTAATTTTGAAGAAATATAATTATATTACCCGTAACTCCTTATATGTTGCAAAAAAAAATGAAAGAATTTGAAGGAAATATTTTTCTAAGAAATCTCTGAAACTGTAGAGACAGCATCAAATATTACGGTATTGTGGCTTAATGAAAGAGTAATGCCACTCGAAAGATTGCATTTACAAAAGCGAGGCAGACTTGTGCCGAAGAAATTCATGTTGCGTAACAAACTAAGTTGCACGCTATTCATTTATTTTATGCGAATTGCACATTTCAGACTCATCTAACAAGTTTTAATTGCTACTTATAGTAAACATCGAGATCCATAAACCTGAAAGAAAACTGCCGTTTTGAAGGGGAATCTCATACAAATTTAATTGACCAATTTTATTAGATTTCAGGATATTTGTTGTACAAACGAATCTCATAAATTTGAGCTTAGGGCTTGGTCAAGTCGTTAGCAAATCTCATCATGTACTTCTTTAGAAAACTTATTGAAATTGTAGATGTGATTTACTTTCAGACATACACCTTTAGAATTATAAATTAGTTAAATTCATTTGAACAATTTTGAAATACAATGCAATGGAAAAATTCATGTTTTAATTGAACGAATTTATATGATGAGAAATATTTTTCTCTATTTTATTACGATTAATGAATTGAGTAAATAATTCATTTCATATAATCAAAAACAATGCTTCTCAAACTTATTTACGACCCAGTTTCCTATAATATATTTCATGACGTCCCCTCATCATACAGTGCCAATGTATTGAACGTAACAGCAATGTACTTTGACGTTAAAGCTACAATATGTGTGATTTTAATCTTAAGTCGTACAAACTTTCATCATAAGTATTACATTTTGTATATGACAAGTTATTGGGAGTCACTAATAATTATTAAACTTGTGCTTAACTTAGTGTTGGCAGAATAGTTATCTAATACATTGTACATTATTGATACAGATATAAGTATATTATATCAGTGTAAATAAGTGTTTTATTTTTTATACCAGAATGCATTTTATTTTGCTGCCTTTTATTAAATTTGAATTTATTAAAATCTGTTATTTTCGACTTTTCGATACACTTGTTGGAACACCAAAATTTGAGAAAACATCTGATTCTCTTTAACAGTTCTCTTAAACAGTATTTAACTGTTAAGATTCTCTTAAACAGTTTATACTTTTGATAATGGTACCCTATGCATATTATGATTTTTTTGAAACAATACATTCTCAATTTATTCATTTTTTCTCCAAATGCTATACTGCATTAGATTATATTTTGGATTAAAGATTTTCATGGAATACAATCAGCTATTAAGAGCCAGTCAGAAAGTTATGAAACATTTAACAATTTATATGCAATTTCAAAATTTTAGAAAATCCTCTTTACACTATATAATTTTGGCACATCAAGATTTTTCAATCAAAACACTAACGAAAGTGACTAGATAACTATACCTCCACGAACCATACTTTCAAGGTTTAACTACAGAAATGCTAAAACAGAACTACAGAATGCTGATACACGATAGACGCGTGAACGCTCACTGACATGAGGAGTGATGTGAAAGTCTAATGAGTGGCGGGCCACTCAAAAGTGGAACTCGTTAATTCTGCCTGGTACAAAAAGTTGTTAATTGTTCTCCAGTATTTCCTAGTTCAGCATTTGTAATCATTCAATAAGCCAAATACAATTTTTAAAAATGTACAGATAATGTTTAAAATCAAATCCATTGCAATGATTGAAAAACGTTATCCAAAACATAAACACCATCATTTTAATATACTTCCAGACGAGATAAACAAATTTAGACTGCACACTTCTAAAAAAGAGTAGGCTGTTGACTTATTTCCAGTAATCTTCGTAATCTTAGTAGCGTCAACTAGTAATATCGTCCTCTTTTTCAAAGATACTAATGTTCTTCTACAATGCAAATCTTTTTCATCTTTTTTTCGTTGCATACTTTACGACGAACTTCTAGAACACAGTTCCCCAATTCTTTTGTCCCTAAGAGCACATTCGAGAATATATGTTGGGCGGTGGACACCAAATATTTTTTCAAGATTAATTTATAGTCGGATAGAGTTAATGATACATGAACAAAACAATATTTAATTCCAAAATAAAACATGACATCTATAAATATTTTTTTATCCGTTGGGTAAAATAATTATTAAATAATGCATACTAAATCTACAAAGCATAACAATTCTTCTAGACACAAACCGTTTCATTTCATTTTGGATTTTAGGTATGGAAAATTAGATTGACGAATGCTGAAGGGAAAAAAAATGGTTGTATTTTGATTTATGCTTGCCTCAGTTTATAATGCAATTTTTATTTCATTAAAAATGAAAACTTTCAAATATAATTTTTATTAAAAACAAAACGTTATAGCGATCGTACAGCAGAGGGCACACTTTAAACCAGGGATGACCAACTCAAAGGATCTTGCGGATCGCACGTAAATGTACTATATTTGTGAATCTATAATAAACATTTATTGGAATAAAACATAGGCAACGTCATATAAAAGAATCAGTTTATGAGATTTACAAAACACTATACAATTAACAAAAATATTGCACAAAACATTCGCATTTTCTACAGTTGCATTCAATCTCTTGGGCCACAAAATTCTTCAAGGTGGGCCGCATGTGACCCTCAGGCTGCGGGTTGGCCACTCTGCTTTAAAGGATCGGTGAGTAATATGGGGCTCAATGACATATTGCTGGACTTTGGTTATCTATTACATCATTGTGTAATAAACAAATTTACATATTACACACAATAACTTAAAAATCTGAAGTATAGAATGATAAACATTATAACGATAAAAGAATTCAGGATATACTTATAAACAGATAAAATACTAAATTTCAGTGGTAAGAAAATAATCCTGATTTGCGTTCTTACTCAATGACCAGAGAGTATGAATTAGTGCACCGTGCACAAGTTATTGTGAGCAATAACGAAGTTGTTCCAGTAAACCAAACCACTTTAAATAGGCACTTTTTTTAAGAATAATAGACAATAGAAACTGAAGTGCGAATCTCTGAAGCGAATTTAAGCGTCCTTCCTTAGGAAGCTTATTCTCTTTTTTTCTTTCTTTTATTTTTTGATTTCGAATGGAAAAACGCTTTTGTGTGAGAAATGAACTAATGCCTCTTTGTGGCAAAGTATAATTCTCCTTTCACTGAACATTGATTCATCTCTCTGTCTTTAAAGGGGCTTAAATAATATAGGAGCGATTGTCTTTCCTAGGCGAGTAATTTATTTAAAGATGCATTTAATCGACAAGACCATAAGAATTGTTTTTAGAAGAAAGTTTGACAGTACCTATTTATATACAAATGCCTTATCAATAAACAATTTATTTATTTAATGTTATATTATGAGAAAATGCTGATCTATATACGAATTTCATTCAACAATGATCGATAGATACAAATATTTTTTTTCTTGAAAGAATAAAAATTGGAATAATACGTGGCATAAATTTACTTAAATATTTTATTTGACTTCAGGCAAGTTTGTATCCCTTATACCTGTAACTTTAAATTGAGCGTTTTT
>BMAO01030629.1:0-14567 GCA_019973975.1 Trichonephila clavata | reverse complement strand
TTCTTTATTCACATAATCTATCAATTATGCTTAACTTTTGGACACCAGTGTATATCCGTATGTGTTGGCATTCGTAATTTTTTTAACAACAGATAAAAAAATTTATTAAATTTTTCATGCGTTTGTCATATCTCTAGGTAATG
The DNA here is from genome assembly GCA_019973975.1 of Trichonephila clavata. NCBI lineage: Eukaryota > Metazoa > Arthropoda > Arachnida > Araneae > Nephilidae > Trichonephila > Trichonephila clavata. The sequence goes on along the minus strand of BMAO01030629.1, from coordinate 14,424 downwards.
AACCTTTTCAAACTCAACCAATTCATTTTAAAATATTAGCCATAGTCTTGATTTTCAAAAATATAGACTATGAAGCATAAAATCTCATGATTCTTGACAATAATGAATTGGACTCCACCACAGAATCTCCTAATTAATCCATCCCCACTAATCACGTGTTTTATGATTCCTCTTGCGCTCTTTCCTCTCTTCACTTCCACGTTCACTACAGGAGTTGAGTAGAAGTCTGCTGCATGGCAATACATATATAGCAGAATCAAGGATTTAACTTCATTTTATTAGTAGTTTTCCATAAAAAAAACCCATTTCTATTCTGCCAATATATAATAAATTAATATTATCTGTAATCATATAATTTAGAACCAAATAAGAAGCATGTATAAAATCAATCGTGAAGTGTGAAATTGATAAACTTTCTGTACATCATATCATAAACAAAAGTATAACAAAGTAGTTACTTTACGTGGTTTCTATCATTCCTGCTGAGTATCGTATATCTGTCCTTAGAAATTGAAGTTCTACCATGACAATAAAATTCTTGAATCATCCCAATTATAGGGAATGATTTTACTCCTGACTCATGGCAACGATCATGAGCTTCATCTCACGTCTCAGTGAAATAGCCTGAAGAAGAAGGATAGTGGCTTTAATGATCGTATGCTATTACGTACAACAAACCTCTTTAAACTCAGTGTAAGAGCTTGCTGGAAGTAATTGGTAGGGAGATCACGTAAGAGAAATCTCAAGCGTGAGATCTTTTAATCGGATGTAGTTTTGAACTCCTACTCCTAAAATGTGTATTTAGATTGCATCAAAATGTAATGTAGAAGAAGAGATAAATTCCAGAAACTGTGAATTAAGAACTGGAAAAATCTAAAACTGTATTTATTTAAATTTATAAAAAAAAGATAAAATAGTATTTTTTTCAATATAAAAAATAAGTAATTTGGAACAAGTGTGAACTTTTTTTAAATCTGTTAATTGTATGAAAGTGATCATTATTATTTGGGTCGAAATTATTGAATCATTTTGGAGAGTAGTATATGTAGCAATTTCAAAATAAGCTTCATATATATATATATATATATATTATATATATATTATATATATATAGTAGAAGGCTGTTTTTAAGTAAGGTCCGTTTATTTTTAAGAAATAACTACAATATTTTGTTTAAAAACCTTTACTTTAGGATTGTACATACTTTTCTCTTTTTCTACAAAGTTGCCGAATTTATTAATACAATATTCATACCTTAGAACTAAGTTTTGAAAACCCTCTTCAAAGAAGTCTGCCGCCTGGTCGGACTACCAAGAGTTCAGGCCAATTTCACTTCGTTCTCACTGAAGCGCCCCCCTAAGACTGTGTTTGAGGTTCCGGAAAAGGTGGAAATTCCTGGGAGAAAGTCGGGGCTGTATGGTGCATGATCCAAAATTTCCCAACTAAACAATTCGATTAACTCCCGAGTCGTTCGAGAAGTGTGAGGCTCTCATCGTTAAAATTCCTGACCCATTTTCAAAATTTGCAGTCACTCATTGCGTCAGTGCCATAAACTTATGTTATCTGGCGATGAATGTCTGCAGCTGACTTGTCTCTCGCAGTCAAAAAACGGATACCAGACCTATCTCCCACTTCGCGTGCGATTCAATCTCCGCAGAGACTCTTTGCGGCCAGCGTACTCGTGAACTAGGCTACGTGCCAACGGACCTTACTTAAAAAATAGCCCTCGTATTTTTTTCACCTATAATAGATTGTATATAATTTTTAAGAGTGTATTTTTCTCAGTAGTGCTGTTAATGGCCTATTTAAAACTAATCTCAATCAGTGTTAAAATATTTTATTTATTATTTAGTATTACGATAACAAATCACAAGAAATTTGTTTTTCTCTGCTATTTAAGTATATTCCACAAAAATAAATAAATAGCTTGAGATTAGCTTTAAGTTCATGGAAGTCGAGTTGTGATGATTTCGGGCACATTGCTGTACTAAAGCGATTCGTTTACTGATTTAACTTTCGATTATATTTAAGTTAGCTTATTTTAAGTTAACTGAACTTAGTATATTCAATGGTACTAATACATATCAAATCTGTCGATGCTCAAAGTTTCCTAGTTAGATTGATGTGAAAGTGTAAGAAATGGAATGCCAGATTAAATTTCATCTTCTATATATTAGAATGTGTTTCGAAATGGCGAGTTATCGCACGCGTAAAGAACCTAATTATTTATTGGATGACTTAATAATTTAGTCAATCTATACGTTTATTTATCAAATTTTATAACGTTAATGAGATAATGTATTGAGAAAATAAATGAAAAATAAAATGTTAAATATTTGGAAATATGTATTGTGAAAATAAGTAGAACACTTTTCGCAATACTTATTTCTAAATATTTATTTTCTTTTCATTTATATATATTTTGAACTAATAACTATATATTATTAAACTAATTTCTGTTCATTTTAACTTAATTATTTGTCTTAAGTAAAATGGCCTTTTTTAAATTTATTTTTCTGTTACCAGGAAAACGTATTACCCATGCAAAAATATGACGTATATTACAGATATGATTTAGAATTTGATGAATTTTTACTTTATATGCATACTTGATAGAAAATTCCTAAATTTTAGTTCAAATACAATTTGAGAAAATATATAACTGATTTTTAATTAGTTAATGGAAAATATAATTAAGTTTGATTAAAATCATATGACAGGAACAACTGCGCATGCACTTCAGAGACCATGTTTACGGAAACTGAGATGGGAACAGTATGCCTTGGCCCTTCCAGGCTTTAGTGCCATTGAGTTTATTAAGTTTGTTTAAAATATCTCATTTTTGAGGGATATGACAAGCTTTTAACTATATCTTTAGAAATCTTCTAACAAGGTATTAAAATCGATTAAATCTCAATATTTTAATAATATTGGATAATTTTTTTTAAAAAAATTACATTAATAAACTTATTAAATTACTTTAAAATAAATTTAACTCAGTACATAAATACTGAAAAAAATTTACAGCCTTTCTTGAAAATTTATTTAAATATGATTTTCATATTTTTGTAAATTCAAACTCCGTATGGCTAGTTTCAAATTAAATTCAGTAAACTCTAAGCAAATCAGATAATAATTATCATAGTGAAACATTTTCTTGAATAATGAAACTTTGAAACAATTGTTTAAAAAGATACATTAAAGTATAGTTTTGGAGGTAAACCTTACACACAATGTTATATAAAAGTAACGAAATTCCAATGCACTAAGTACATTTTTATTTGCGCTTTTGTTAAGTTTTTAAAATAAATATTTATCAAAAGAAAAAAAGAGGTTCTAATTTTAAATTAATTTGCCACTCAAAACTTATTTTGTAATTCTCAATGTCATTAACATTGTATTTTTTTCTAAAGTATTTCGTATATCTTAAATTGTTAGTTTTTTCTATAAGCCTAAGGACAAAAAAATGTATTATTATTTTTTTTTCAAGAAGTAATCGTCAAAACTACTTTACCTGGTAAGTATATACTTTTAGCGGCTATAGAAAAGTTTAGTACATTCATATTTCTCTGTACAATTGCTTAGATATTTTTATTACTTAAATACATAATTTTTGCTTCAAGTTCTTCTAAGTATTATTTCTTAAGTTTTATCTTTTAAGATTTAGGAAATATTTTGATTTTAAGGTGTATTTTTTTAAATTCTAGACACCAATAATTCTTTGAGAATTTTATTACTACTTAATGCATGCTTTATAAATTATTAAAATCAGCGACAGTCATTTCATTATAAATAATTTGCGGAAAAAGAGGTATAGAAAAGTAAATTTCAAGATACGTAAACGTTATTTTAAATACTGGCATGGTGCTTCCTCTTTATGGGATTAAGATGCAGATCTCTCTCCTCATTGAGGTTCCGGTAGGGGGAGAGAATCCAAACACAGCATGTGTAGGGAAACCATTGGATACAACTCGAAATGATGAGTTAAGAAATATGAACAATTTACTTATATTAAGTTAAACATTAGAAATAACAACGTGATATGCAGACCATACATGATATAGTGCAAGAATCAGTTTCCACCTATCTGAATGAGTAAAAGTAAATTTCAAGATACGTAAAAAATCTAAATACTCTGTTGCGGTACTCTCCGGTCTTATGCTGGTGGAAGTCTCGCTCATCGTTGAGATTCCGGAGGGGGTTCCGACCGAGTATGATATAGAATCCAATAAATTCAATTCGAAATGATGACAATTAAGAAATAAGATCTTTTTTTAATTGTTATTAAACATTACAAATGGCTAATTGGTATACCGACCAGACATGCTAGAGAGTAAAAATCAATTTCGACTTGACACAATCAAATCTTTTCGTAATATTGAATCGTAAAAATATGGCTCTAGCACGAATTAATGTGACAATATTGTCCACTATCATCCCAGTTTTTATATTCATCTGACTCTCTCACTCTATACATATTGTTCAAAAGAGAAGTTCTTTTGTGGGGAGGTGTTGTTCTAGATTAAAATGCCAATTTGGCTGGACGGAAGAATACCCGAGTTAAATTTGATAGACCTTACGGCAGCGTTTCTCAAAATGTGTGTGATCCCCCCTAGGTAAGCGTGATAACCCTACGTGAGGGGGACGCGAGCGTATTGAAAAGTCAAAAACAAAAGATTATTTTTAAAAAAAATTATTAATTTATTGAAAGTAAGCAAACAAAATACATTCTGACATAATAAAATTTATTTTTCATTTTTTATTACACTTTTACACTGATATAATACACTTATAATTTATCAGTACTACAGAATGCATTTTACAATTAATTTAAAAATACTATGTTAACAACAAAATTAATAATTACCAATGGCCCCCTGGGCTTCTCCTATACAAAATTATATACACAAATTAACATTTATCTTGATAATTTGCTAGGTTTATAATTAATCCCTTTAACTACCGATTAAAAGCTTCGCGATTCGCCCCTTAATGCCTTCGTGTTCCACGTAGGCGCTGGTATGTGATGTGATGGGGGGGAGGGAGAAAAGGAATGAATAAAAGCAAATCCTTTGAAATAAATAAATCTTTTGCAAACACTATCAAGGGCTTTTCAATGCATTCCAAAGTCTTTGGAATAATTGTATGGATAACAGTGCACAGAAAAGATCGTACTTCGAAAGACGTAAATATACGTCCGGTGCAATTAACTCATTCGCTGAGCAAGACGTTTATATACGCCAGTGGCACTTAAGAGGTTAAAGTCGTATTGTAGCTTTAGAGTCAAAGTATAGTCTTATTGAATGAAATGCATTGTTATTGTAAGGAAATAATGATTGAATATTGGGTTGCAAATATTGAAACTTTGAGAAGCACTGCCTTACTGATAGTTCATAGTTCCAATATTTTGATTTGACATCACAGTTTACAATAAAGTTAGATCTACTTTCGATGGAACTCTTAATTTTGAATCACGGTTAAGCAACGAAGGCACCATATGACCATTTCTGTAATCTTCCACACCATATCAATATGAGAATTACAAGTTTCGACACTCGTTTGATATGCATCAATTCATCTACACTACTAGTATTAAGTGTTATCTTGTTTGGAAGCTACTGCTCAACAGAAACAACGACAGCAACGAGTTCTCGATCATAACCAAACGACTACTGGGCCACCAAAATATTTTGAATCTGGCCTGTTGTTATAAATATATTTTTTGTCTTTTTTTTTTAAAGCACATAAACAATTATTAGTTTTTTTTTTATTCAAAGTATGTTTAAAATAAAATATAATGGTAATACCCGTCATCTGCTTACAAATTCTTTCACAGTGTTAACAAATAAAAACCTAAAAAAATAGAAGGAATCCTTAAAATTACATACTTTACGAAATTACAATGCAGACGAGAAAAAAAAAAGAATTATATCCCATACTTAAATTAACGAACTACCCTTGTTACTAACAACACGCACACAGTTGAAGAATCCCGCCGGAAATCGTTTTGGTGGCACGACAAAGCGAGTCTGATGTTGAGAGGCCCATTTCTCCAAGCCATTTCGTGATCCTAAACACTTCTGCCCACCCTAAGCACATAAATCATCTAAGAAACGAATGAAGGGATTCTAACATGAATGTCGACACCGAAATCACGCGATTCCTGAGAAAATTCACGGAGTAGAGTGTATTCGATGATGTTTAAAATAAGGGGTTTCGTTAAGGTTCTATGTAATTTATTTCCGTTTTTCGTTAGTTAATGCTTGATTCGAAAGAACACAACTTACTCTGTAGCCTCTAGTTAAGTATGGAAATGATTATCATCTAGTTCCTTTTTTTCATGAAATATTGTGCGTTTTCAATTTTTTTTTTCTTTGTATACGGTATTGCATGAAGAGACACATTAAAAAGACTTTTTTTTTCTTGATAAGAGTGAAAGCGAAAAAAATACGGAAGCATTAAAGAAAGATTATTTTTTTTATTCTTTAGAAATATAAAAAAAATTGCAAAAAAATGCATTAACAGAGAGAGAGAGAGAGAGAAGATGACATTCATTTTTTCGTTACAGGCACAGTGAACAACAAATAATTCCAAAATGCATTCATTATACCCTAAATTTAAATAAGTTGATTTATTTTTAACATTGGTAAATTACTAAAATGTCTCAGAAGATATGATTCCTAATTTTAAAAATACATATAAATTTAAGTAACAAATAAGAGTGAAACATTCAAATTTGCTCCTCATTCTAAATAATTTAAGTTCAGTATATGTATGAACAAATTTGTATAGTCATATTATTGCTTCATCTCGAATAAGGAAAAAAAATATGTTGGGCTTGGATGTTAAGTAATTATACAACGTCACTGTTATCCTTTTTTCGAAAAAAATAAATAAATAATAAATTTGACATTATTTAAGGGATGTCATTAAGCATATGTATAAGTATTTTGTGATTCTCTCACAAACACAGTATGTGTATATATTGAACTTTTAAGGTAATAAATTTTGGCAATTTACTTCTATGTGACCAAAAACATAGAAATGAGGAAATTCTTTCATGGGAGACTTCAAATTGTACCCCAACTTTTTCTCTCAGCCCTTTTATACTTCTGGAAATTCTTTTAGTTTTATTATTATTATTATTAAGGAAATTAATATAAAAATTCATTATTTTTTGTTCAATAATTTGTAAATTGCGTTTTCCATTGTCTCATACACTGACAGCTCATACCTGCCAGAAACAAACGGAGCCGGCGTGAGATGGTTCTTTAGGCTGTTTGAGGGCTCATTATCAATGGGGGGAAAAACGCCACCAACTATGATGGCGAGGTCTTGGCTGTCTATGAAGCTGCAATGCAATTACTAGCTGCCTGTCTAGCTCCGGCAAAAGTTGTCTTCTACATAGGCTACCAGGCCACAATTTTAGATTTAAGCAGCAATACACCAATTGACTGTCTTAACAAAATTCAGCGTCGAACTAAAAATGCGAGCTAATCTCATATGGCTGGACTGTGGCCTTGCAGTGGGTCCCAAGTCCTGTTGGGATCCCCGGCAATGGGAGGGCCGCCCAAAAAGCCAAGCAGGAAGCCGAGTCATCTCAACCGGTAGTCCCATTGACTCTCAGAAGAGCAAATAGCATCATTTCTACATTCATTGGCAAATTTACTACCGTGATCCAAAACACCAAGAGCCTTGGAAAACTCTGGACACTGTGGGTCCAATCCCGAGGCACATGGAAAGAGCCAAGGCTGTTGCCCGCTTTTGCCTAACTACCGGACAACACTTTCTGGGAGCACACCTCCACTGGCTTGGCCTAGCCGCTGACAAGACCTGCTCACTCTGCAGCCATTCCAGAATGGATGGAGACTTCCTGTTTCAATGCACTGGACTCGATGAATACCCGTCTGCCGACATCGTCAGTCGGTACTCGGAGACTCGGCATCAAAAGGTCAAGAAACCAAGCACGGTCGTTGGATAAATAATAAAAATATAGTGTCATTATGTCCATATCTATAAATAGTGTTATAACATTTAATATAACAAATTTACCACCATACCATAAGTTGAAATAATCCTAAAAATGGATAACTCAACATTTTTTAAAGTCATATAAGTGAAAAAAAATATTTTAATTACATTTCATGAGAGCTTTTAGAATTATTGAAATTTCTGACAACATGCCCATGTCGATTAATCTGGATCTTAACTTCTTTAGAGGTTTGACCAATATACTCATATCCATAAGTTTTAATTTTCAATGTTTAACACAGTTAAAAGTTTCACATAAACAAAATTTGGAATCAAAATCAATTGATGACTAATTATCATAACACAAATCATAGATCTAACTTCTTCCCAATTATTAAATTTTAATTTATGGTTTTAGCCATTCTCAGCCGTGAATGGTGTATGGATTATCATAAATAATATTTTTAATTTCAATGTTTTCATATTTGTTGGAAAATAGAGAATTCCAATGTTTATTTTAGAAATCTCGGTTCTATTATTTTTTGTTGAAAAAAAAATTGTAGTTTTGAAACACATAATTTGCACCTGCCCAATACTACATTGAATACAAAAACAATCATTCCAAATTCCCAATTATTAAATTTTAATTTATGGTTTTAGCAATTCTCAGCAATGAATGGTGTATGGATTATCATAAATAATATTTTTAATTTCAATGTTTTCATATTTGTTGGAAAATAGAGAATTCCAATGTTTATTTTAGAAATCTCGGGTCTATTATTTTTTGTTGAAAAAAAAATTGAAGTTTTGAAACACATAATTTGCACCTGCCCAATACTACATTGAATACAAAAACAATCATTCCAAATTCCCAATTATTAAATTTTAATTTATGGTTTTAGCAATTCTCAGCAATGAATGGTGTATGGATTATCATAAATAATATTTTTAATTTCAATGTTTTCATATTTGTTGGAAAATAGAATTCTAATGTCTATTTTAGAAATCTCATGACTATTATTTTTTATTGAAAAAAAATTTAATTTTGAAACACATAATTTGCACCTGCCCAATACTACATTGAATACAAAAACAATCATTAATTAAAAATATTTATATATGTCTTGCTCACATAAAACTGCTTTAAAGAAGCAAATTATTTTCAATGATGTAAAAACAATTATAGCGTAACATGTTCCATCAATGTATCTTTTATTAGAGCTTGTAGTAGATATCTTAAAAACTAGTTTTTTTACATACAGAAGTGCTCTTCCAAATTTTTTGTCTTGTTAGTTACTTGAAATATATTATTTTTATTGCTTCAGTTATTAAGGTTTTTTTTTTTTATAGTTTGGATCTCTCATTTACATTCAAATCAATGAACACTAATAAAAGATGGAACACTACTGCAGGGAGAAAAGGGCCTACCACTTAATCTAAGAGTTGTTCTTGTCCTATCATGCATACATCCCTGCGTGGAGATCATTAAATCAAGCGAATTTATTTTTCTCCTCGATTATTTCTTCTTCCTTCATATCTTTGAAAACGTTCTATTTACTTGATAATTTTCTTTAAAATTCTGCATTTTTACTTTTTTTAAATGTTATTTTGATTCCTTACCATTTTTCACGTCTTACAATCAAACCAATTTGTACGTGAATTCTAACTTCATTTCTTTATATTTTTAAAATAGACATCTTAATGAAACGTAAATATCTAAAATATTCTTAAAGAAGGGTATGCATTGAAATTTGAATAATCACATTTCTTTGAAAATACTATTTTATAGCAGTATGTGCTATTTTATAGCAGTTTTATTTAGTAAAAAACGTTTTGGCTGCACATACATGAATTTCCAATAAACTAAAAAGCAGATGTCAAAGATAAGTGAAAACTAATGTATTAAGTACTGCGAATAAATTATAAATGCAAAAGCATTGTAAACAGCAGCAATCACTTTAGTTATAATTAATTTTAGCATATAAAGGCTCTAAATATTGTTAGAATTACGTATAAAGTAAATCTTACAAATGGAAAGATATACAATTCATTTTGATGTAGATTTCTAAACTTATTTAAACAAATTTGCTGATAAAATTACTTATAATAATTACCATACTGGGGTTAATAATGATTATTTATTGCGGTTTCCTTCTCTTTGATTTAAAATAATTTCTTTTGAAAAAGATGTACCTCACAGAAGATAATTGTTTTATTAAAATTATACACGTATGCATGTCATATACTATCTGGCCAAAAATATCCGAACACCCAGTGGTATGGACTTAGAGCGTCCTCAGGCCCATATTAATATGATGTTGGTCCCCATTTTGCATGTATGACTGCCTCTATACGTTTGGGAAGACTTTCCACCAATTTTTCATAGGTGACCATAGGTATTGCCTTTCATGCGTCCATCACAGCTGAAGTGAGTACTTGCAGTGAGGATGGTCGATTTGGACCGCTACGTAATCTGCTCTCTAATTCTTCCCAAAAGTATTCTATGGGATTTAGAACGGGGCCTTCGAAAGCCAGTCCAGTTTTTGAACACCCATTTCATCAAACCACGTCAGTGCAAGCCTCGATGTGTGAATGGAGCAATTATCCTGCTGGAAGAGAGAGAAATGGGCCTTCCCTGAAATAATGCCATAGAGTAGGGAGTGCAGCATTGTCCAGAATGCTCACATACATCTCAATGTTCATGTTTCCAATCACAGGAGCTAACGGATCCAGGCCAAACCACGAGAAACACCCCCACATCATTATGCTTCCACTACCAAACGTAACAGTCTGCACAATGCAGTCACTAAAGAAACATTCGACGGGCATCCGCCAAACCCAGGCGCGTCCATCCGACTGCCAGACTGTAAGGCGAGATTCATCACTCCAAAGAACAGTTTTACACATGACCACAGTCAAATGACGGTGAGCTCTACACCATTGCAATCGATGCTTCGTATTCTGTAGAGTGATGTTTGGCTTGGGAGCGCCTGCACGACCATGGAATCCCAAGTTTTTTAACTCTTGACTGACATTTCTGCTGTTAACACTAATTCCTGATGAACTTTGGAACTCCTGAGAAATTTTCACCAACGAGGACTTGCGATTTTGCTTCACTACCCTTTTCAGAGTTCTGTGGCTGGTTGAACAAGTATTTTCTTTCTACAGGTTCGTTTTTCTGCCGTTTCACTGCCTCGACGTTTACACTTCACAATTACATCACTCACAGTGAATTTAGGCTTCTGTAGAATGTCCACAATCTCACGAACTGATTTCTAACAAAAGTGGCATCCCACTATACTGCCACGATCAAATTCACAAAGCTCCTTTTACTTACTCATTGCCTCACAAACGCATGAATGCAATCTGAGAAACCACTACCAACACTTTTATAGCTTTCAATTACGTATCACAAATTGCGTCACTCTCCAGAACCACTTTTTTAAAGGGTGTCCGGATACTTTTGGCTAGATAGTGTACAAAGGTAATGCAATTAAGAAAGAATAAAAGCTGTAGTAATATCAATGGTTAGCAGTTACAAGTTGACTTTTAAAAACACTAACAGGTGAATTCTCTGAAGACGACGCATGCTTAAATTTTTCCATATAAAAAAGTGATAAATATAACTAATCTAATATTGCCGCACTTCCATACATATATTCATTTAGTTAATATTAGCACACCATCAAATTTATTGGGGGTAAATGAAATCAATACTTTTATATGAAAAAAATGTCCATCAAGAAATTTTCTTTCATGGTTTCTACTTGCAGAAACTACATATGCTTCTACAGTTGGTTTTCGATCACCTGTCCAGAAATGTTAAATTATGTGTTTTTTTATATATATTTATATATATTTGAGTTATATATTTTGATGCAAAAGTGTTTTGGATGTAACCATTGAAATTCTAATGGGCAAAATGTTAAGAAACTTAATTAATTAGTTACTTAAGCTATTTATTTCATGTTACTTTTTTACTTTTTAAAAGGTTCCATCACACGGAAATACGAATATATTCATGTAAATTATTCCATTAAATATTTTACTGTAAATAATTACATTGTATTAAAGTATTATACATCAAGCGAATGTTTTTATGCAGTTTATTTTTTTTATTTTGTGCTTAATTTGTTTTTCTTTTTTGACACAATTAGTCACTCATTTTGTCTCCTTACGCTAGATTTTTTTTTTGCTTTAAAAATTGCTTTTTTGTTTCTGAAAAAAAAATGTATTAACAATTTTTTTGAATAAGTGTTTACTGCTATTATTTTTTATTTAAAAAGTTAATAAGCAATTGTTGTCATTAATACAAATGAAACTTTTTCAGTTTTGTTTCATTAATTAAATTCACTTTTAGCATATTCAAGTAATCTCTCTCGCGTTCTATTAAAAGTGATCTTATTCATAAAATGTTCAATATGTTAGCTGGGATGAATCAGCCACTAAATTAGAAAGTATCAAATATTCAGTTCAGAGAAGTAAGGTACTCAGAATGTCAGATTTCAATGCAAAATTTAATCAGACAGTTTGACATTTTGGAATATCTCAATTAAATATGATGTGAACTTAGTTCTGCACTATATTTTTGATTCATACATTAAACGATAAACTTAAACACAAATTTCAAATTTTAATAGGCCGTTTCAAGGTTATTTTCCTTCAGTTAATTCTTATGCATTTTACTTATTATGTCACACTATTAAAATAATACGCATACATATAATAGAAAATTTGTATTAATTCCTAAGGTTCTTTATAGATCTAATATTGATATTTCTCACAAATTTAAAATTTTATATATCATTTAACTTTGAATGGGATATAAAATATTTTTACTATTCCAATACAACTACGTACACATATGTGGAGATATATTGATCATACAAAATATTATTTTCTTTTTATGAAACTTTGATGGGTGTATTGTTGGTTTTATGAGAATTGGAAACTGTGCAAAATATATTCTTCTATTTTTAAATGTATTTAATATGTAGTACTACTACTCGATCTTGAAAATGAAAATGAGAGAAGACATCCAACTGTTTTTTTAAATTCCAAGTTTTAAAAATCTACTAGCGATTTTTAAATTAGGCTCAGAAAAAATGCGACGGTTTTTATCTTTCTAGAATTCATTGTGATCTCTCTAACATGCAACATTAAGAAGAATTGGAGTCTCAAAGGTAACTCAAAAGAAATGATGCACTCACAGTACAAAGTGAAATGACTGAAATTTCAGCTTTCTGCGAGATGAGGAGGAAGGATTCAGTGTTACGTGTTGTTACCATGGCTAACAGCATGCTACAAGTCTCAGCTTTGAATGTGAAAGGGTTTCAATATCGGCTCTGATGAGCAACAGCTCAGTGTGTACCTCTGCACTCAATCTAGGATTAGTTCTTTGATTCAACCCATAATACTTGTTTTGAAATTTTTCAACATAATTGTCCATTGATATGTTGGAAATCATTGTGTTATTCAAGAAATTTTCTTTTTTTTAATAATGCAGTTCATAGTCCTGATTAATTCCTAACAAATCTCTCGTTGGTGTATAGCAACCTGCGCTGCCTCCACATTTCCGGTAATGATCTGGTGTAACAGCTAGTAGTCCACCCAAGTCCTTCTCCGGTCATCGAATACATTAGAGAGTTCCATGCATAATATGTTGAGAGAACAGGCAAGCCAAGGCAGTGAAATCTTACGGGTGTTGAAGTCTTGAACGGGCCACGCGCAGTCATACATTGCCCTTTTGAAATGAAGACGTGGCGTATGGTCTAAAAGAAAGGGGGTAAATGCCACATGACAATGCCACCAAGAGCAAAAATTACATGTTTAAAAACATAAAAAAATATTGGGATGGTAAATTAAAACTATGCAGTCTTTTGCATGTAAAATATATAATATTTCAAAACACCAATCTCAGTGTGTGTGTTTAACACTTAACTAAAACATCACATGATATGTAAAACATGTTATTCAGTATCTAAACTAATTTATATACGTCTGTCGAACCCTGATGCAACAAACTCAAAAATCTCAGAGACGTGGTGCTGGTTAATAATATTTTCAGAATAAGAGGACTAGAAGTTGCATGAGTGGAATCCATCGAAATCCTAATACTAGATGCAGAACATGTATGCAATACATGCATCAGTTAAGCAATATCTATCTAAAATATTTCCAGAATTTAATCTGACAAGCTTGGTATTGCAGGCTGAAGCATGATTTGCCTCTAAGAAAATGTGTTGTCATTCGATTGCCCAAGTCTGACATTCAACACGCAGTTCAGATTCAATGATTGTGGTCTTATGAGAAAGGTAATCTCAGAAGTATTCACTGCAGTCATTCCACTATGCTACAAACGATGCCAAATTGTAGTTGTGGATATAGATTGCCTTGCAACAGACCGTATTTGTAGTGACATAGTTCCTAAAGTGCTCATCGATTCGTCACTAC
>BMAO01030628.1:0-156948 GCA_019973975.1 Trichonephila clavata | reverse complement strand
CATTCACTAGAACAAAAACTGCAAGTGTTTTAGTAAATACCGCTGTCATTAATTTAAGCATGATGTCATTTTTTAAAACGCGTTTGACTCGAAATTTGTTCTTTTTTTGAAAATGCTCAAACGGGGCCAGCGATTGCTCAGAAAATTTTGAAAATAATAAATAAATTTTTTTGTGTATGTTCTGTATAACAGTTAACTTTCAGATTTAACAATAAAAAATTAATTCAAAAACTTACAGTCCCTTTTTTTAATATAATTACTGTTTTCTTAAGCAATTTCATATATTAACTAAGATAAAGTGCTCTAGTTATTGTAAACATTAAAATATTATAATCCTGAAGGTCATTTCAAAATTGAATAACATAGCAACACATCAGAGAATTGAAAATTTGAAAATTTTTTCATAAACTTCTGGTACAGAATGGGCCACGTTTATGTCATTTTTTGTAAATTTTTACATATTCTTCCCATTTTAGTAATAATAATTTATTTTCTCTTCATAGCGTATATTTCTTAAAACGTACTAAATAAATCTAAAAACCACAAAAAAATCCCCATATCTTCATTTTTTCAAAAACAAAAAAGGTTGTCGCAAGCAGTCGGATACTGTTGCGACCGAAACCAATGTTTTGTAGTTGAACTTCAATGGCACTGTGAGTGCATTCCCCTTTTTTTTTTTTGCTCCTTTATTATGATAACAGTTGTAAGAGTTGGGTCTATTCGAACGGACATGTATCAGTTATCTATTTTCTTTTACATTAAATTTTTTTATATCACAAAAGACTCATTTTAAATATACTCTTGCTCATAATAGTAATATAATCGAAATTTAGGTCGAGCTCATCCCGGGCAATGGAAGAATAAGGTAAGTGATACCTTTTTCTTTCTTAGAATTTATGAAATCGAATTTGAATTGAATTCTTCTTTTTTTCACAGATACCTTAATGAGTACTTAGAGTTTTGAATCCCAATCTGTACTACTTGACAAGATAAACAACCACTACTGAACTTGACAATAAACTTCAAGTCAGTTTTATAAGCAAAACATTTTGAGATAGCCCACTGTATAGTTTTTTTTTAATAAAAATAACACACAATTTATATTTTCTTGACTTCCCCTGAATACTTTTAACTCTAGATATGAACATTTAAATCTAAAATATCAATCTAACTTCTCTCATATTCATCTATAAGGAATTTAATTATCTCAAACAATAATCTTATAAGACATAAAATATTTACAAGAATTATATTCATAATTGAGTGCATTAATTCGAGAAAATTATTCAAGTTTAGCAATGTAAAATGTTATTCCTTTTAACTACAGTTTTATCAATTAATTCACTTAATTGTTAGCATTGTATGCTAATGAACACCCAATATTTAGCATCAATTACTTTTAACTCAGATTATGCAATTTTATTTTAGTGAACACACCTTTGCTTGGAAGTGCGTTAAATTGTGCCTTATCACGTAATTCATCAATTAGTTTTTAATTAATTGCCAAGAACTTACACAGCACGAAAAATGAATAATAACAGCTTCACTACGTTTCCTTCTTTAAGGGATATATATTAATAATTATCATTTTTAATACAGTTTAGCAGTTGTTGCAACAAATATAATGTAAAAGAGTAAAAGTGTATTAGTTATTCTTAGTCGTAAAAAGCATTCCAAATCCTTTCTTAATTTTACTATAGTGCTTGCATATTTTGAGCAAAAAATATTTTGGAAAGATGATGGAATTTGTGTTTGTGAATTTTTCAAAAAAACATTTTGTATGATTATGTCTTTTCCTTTACGCGAAAGAATGTGTCCATAAAAATGATAATTATTTCAATTTATGAGATTTATGTTTTAATGCCAGACTAGTATTTTGCTTAAAAAGCCTTCGTTTTCGTCACAACGCGAAGTATTTCAACTAATTTCCAATAATTCTTTTTAAGACAATCAAAATATATTAAACTTTGCTGTTGGAGATTTATGAATTTATGTCAATACTTTTTCAGTAAAGAAGTTGAAAAAAATTAAATGAACTAAAATATTGTATGTCAAATAAAAAATGAAGTGCCGCCCATATGGTATAGATTGACGAAGTTGGTGATTGACGAAGAACCTTTGAAAAATGCGTGCCACGTGTGGTCGCGCATTATCCTGTTGAAATATGGCTGTGGTCAAGCCTTGAAGGTAAGGAAGGACAACTGGCTCCAACACCTCGGAGATGTAGCGCTGGCTGTTTAAAGTACCGGCAATGCGTACTAGAGGAGTGCGGGAGTGATATCCAATTCCGCCCCATACCATAATATACGATGCACGACCAGTGTGGCGGTGCATAACGCAGCTGTTCAGCATCCTCTCTTCACGTGGCTCCAGACTCGAATCCGACCATCGTGGTGTGGCAGACAGATGCGTGACTCGTCAGTAAAGACAACTTCATTCCATTCTTCCGCCCACATCCTTCTTTCATCGCACCATTGGCGGCGGAAACGTCTGTGGTTCTGTGTCAAAAGTAGACCAAGCAATGGACGTCTTGCACCAAGCAGACCACTCTGCTGTAAACGGCGTCAAATGGTACGCGCAGACACTGAATTATGCGTTACAGGCTCAATGTGCTGTGTTATAGTTCGTGATGTGACTGCGCGATCCATCACTGCCATGCGCACAATTTGCCAGTCCTCACGTGAAGTGGTGCACTGAGGTGGATGCGATCGACCACGGCGGTCCAACGTACCCTCCTGAAATCAACTGTCATATATCTACATCACAGTTGATTGGTTTCGTCTAACACGACTACCGATTCCCCTGAAAGATAATCCACAAGCTCGGTAGGCCACTATCCTTCCTCTGTCGAACTCGGATACTTGATCAAAAGCTGATCGCTGTTTTTACGAGACATATCTAATCGCTTTTTGAAAAAAACACAAGAAATACACTATTGCCGAACTTGAAATCGTCAAAATTTCGAAGCCTTAAATAGCGCTTTGAGGTGGCGCCAGAGGCGTGCGTGATGTGTGTCTGGGCTGAAATTCTCCAGCGCCATAAAATTTTTACCTGTTTCTATAGCTGAAAATGAAATTGAAAAAACATCGTTATGTGGATTCAGATGAGGTGATCCAATATGCTACGAAGCAACTGAACAACCTCTCAAAAAATGGATTCTATGAGTTTTAAACAATTGCACGAATGCTGGAACATGTATGTGGATGCAGGATTGCTGCACCTCTAAAGCCAATAAGAATAAATTATTGTTCTATTTTTTCATAGTTTTAATTGACCTATACCGTGATCTTTTTGACCTACATGTATATGTTTGCTTCCTGTTTGAAGAAAGTTTACTGTACTAATTGGTATATTCGTGTCTATTACGTCTCATGAATGAATGAACTGATTGGTTGGAAACAAGTAATTGTGCATTTATCATGTGACTATGAGGTCAAATGAGTTTAGCTCATCATTTTTTTTGTGCTGTTTAAAATGGAAATAAAATATAGGAGTGTTCATTTCATTTATAGCTTGGCAAAATAATATATATTCTATGTATAGCAGTGCTTCTCTAACTGTGAGGCACATCCCCCAGGGTGTTTGATAAACCTACAAGGTAAACACGAGTATATAGAAAAGTCGAAAATAAAAGATGAATTAAAAAAATTATTAATTCACTGAAAGGAAGCAAAATATAGCACATTCTGAAATAATAAAAAATAAGATACACATTACACTGATATAATACACTTATAAATGTATCGGTACTGCACAGTGGTGCATACATGAATTTTTCAAGGAGGGGGGAGGGTTAGGTTCGGGCATGCTGCAATACGCCGACCAACATATTCTTTTGATTTTGTCTATTTTCGGGAACAAAAAGCAGTAAAAAATCAATTGTTGATTAAATAATTTACTGGAGTTAATAAAACTAATTATTAATAACAAATACTTAAATTTTATGTATTATATACACGGGATTTAATCAATTGAAAAAAAAAAACCACCTTTTTTGTGGGGGAGTCTGGATCTGTTAACCCCCCCTTTTTCGTGCTTCACTGTTACTGCACAAGGTGTTTATTTAACAGTACTAATTTAAGAACAAGTTAATAATTACCAATGACCCTATGGGCATGCCTCATAAAATTATATGCAAAATTTTATTCCTTGATAATTTGTAGGGTTTATAGTTAAAGTCATACTGTAGATTTACGTCAAAGTATATTATTATTGAATTCAGTACATTGTTGTTGTATAGAGGGGGGGGGCGATGAAAACTATGATTATGAAAATTGGGTCGGAAGTATAGAAAGTTTGAGAAGCACTGTTGTATAAGATTTTTTGCGTTAGAAATCACAGTCATAAAATGATGTAAATTTCATTTGACATAAAAAAGTTATATTTTTAAAGAATTCATTCGATAGCATGTGTGTTTGGGTGTAAAGAGTGTATTATATTTTTTATTTTTTATTTTATAAAATTACTGAATAATTATTATACATTTTAATAGCTTTACATTTTTGTATTTATTGCAAATATTTTTTTGAAGTTTCATAAGAAGTATTTCTTGATGCCATTTTTTTAAAAATTCTTCCTTAATTAAAACGACGTTTAAAGTGTTCTTATTTCAGTTTAGTAAAAAAAAGTTATTAACTTAATTAATAAAACTAGTCAAGCATATTTTTGTTCGAGGTAATTATGCAAAAATTTAATGAGAACTTTTTTAAGAAGACTTAAAATTACCTTTTTATGGAATCAGTAATTAATAGGCTTACCACTTTTTCGTAGCAATTATTTTGTTTGATAAAATATTGTTAATTTTTTTAAGACTAACTATAAAATGCAATGCATATTTTTATGTCGAGGTGTTTTATTTAGCCATAATTCAATTTCCATAAATTTTTATGCTGATGTAGTTGTTTTTCAAACTTCTTTTGGATCTGTTATAGACCATAAGCTTTCTTCTAAATAAGGTTTCCTTTATTATTTATAAAAAAATTGTGGTTAATGGATTTTGAATGTAATTATTCATTATATGTGCTGATGAAAAGAATAACACGTGTGGACATCATACTTATAAGTTATTAACACAATGTTGGTGGCATTTTTGCTTATTTTTAATTTGAATGGATGTGAATTTTTAGATTTTAGTAGTAGGAATTATAAATAAAGCTCGCTGATTATTACGCTAATTAAGTTACTACAGAAATTCATTGATGGTTATTAGAAGTGTACGGTATAAATGTTATGTCACGAAGACGTCTATGATTTTGGTGCACGCAACTCGACAAAGCGTAACAGATGTGAGAAATGAAGAAAGTGCCTTTTTGGTGGGAGGTATTGGACCACACTCCTTACAATTTCGACCTCGCACCAAGTGAATTTTCATTTCATCGGACCTTTAACCTGACACTTCTTGCGCAGAGTATGTCATACCCACCACCTAACTCTATCTAAAACCTTTTTTGGAAAATGAATACTTTCTCGTGTAGCTTATTTTAAGTTCATATCCTTTGAGGGACCTTAGTTTGGAGGCGAATTCTAAATATATATTTTTGGATACCGAGCCACTTCAGATATGCCATACCCTGTCGTCGTTATATTTCCAAATACATTAGCAAGCCGTTTAAAATATTTCTTATGCAATGACACATTGTTGTAGTTATGATGAAGAAATGTGGTATATAAGTAATTTGATACAGTATTTAATAGATATAGCAGAACTATATTTTTGGATGAAGAAAGTCTCTTTGCGGGGATGATGAGGAAAATCAAATGATGAAGAGTATAACAGTAAGTATGATTCCTCTATTGAAATCGATCCAGATAAATTAACTGAGGGAGTAATTATCGTCATAAAATGATCACATCATATTCAGTTACTAGAAAATGTATTTCTTTAGCCTATGGCAATATTAATACGCAAATTATTTTATTAACTACCCAGATACCCCCTACTAAACGTCGAACCGTACGCTGATTTCTGAAGTGTTTTAGATTTCGATTTACAGAAGAATGTAAAGAATGTAGAAATCAGTAAGCAATGCTTCTGCGAAATTTAAAAAAAAAAATTAAGATCCAGTGAAAACATCGCACTCACTCGTGACGAAGACTAAAAAAGTGTATAAACAATGTACTGAATGCCCTAATAAAAAGAACAGAAATACTAAGTTTACGTGTACAAAGTGCAATAAATATATTGTATTTCGCTTTTCTCCCCCCCCCCTTTTTATGCAAATTTTACAGTAAAAATATTTTGCAAACACTCATGGGTATGAGATACTCTGCGTGGAAAATTCCGTTCATTTTTTTCGCGCGAGGAATGCCAGTTTCAAGATATACTTACGATGTCAGCATTTCAGAACCAATGCGGAGTATCTGCAAGGCATCTTGACGTGGTTGTGAAACCTTGACATTGATTTCTACAATGCTAGTTTCGATGAAATAAATGTTTCGATAAGTAGGGTGAGTTATATGTACCTGTAGAGAAGTAATATGTACCTGTGAGCTCTTGCCTTGCATATGTTTGCTACATCTAAAGTTCGAATTTGGTGAAATCGAGTTTTGGGAAAGAAGTTTTGCCAAAGTCCGAAGTACTTGCTTTTAATTTTGTATATTTTACTTTGGATGGTCATCTCGCGTAATGGCTATGAATCCTTGACCAAAGCCTGATGTCATAATGATAGATTGACCAGAAGGTAACATATCTGTCGCTTCTGGTGTGACAGCATGCACAAAACTATCTTTTTTTCACATTTGGTTTAATTAGCCCTTATAATTGCTATTTACTTTTGCAAAAATATAAATATTTTTGAAAGCGAAATTTCGGAAGATATTGTGATTTGGGATCCTTAACATTAGGTATATGGAGCAGAAAAAGACTAAAGATTCCATCTTACAGGTAATTGGCAAATTGAGTTCTCAATTTGAGTACCAAAGCCCGAAATCAAGGAAATATCGGGCATTGGCCAGTAACTTTATAGCAACGTTGGTCAGTCAATTTGAGAACTGGCCAATTTCGGGCTTTGGCTGTAATATACATCTTTTATTTCCTGAAAAACATTTGCTCTGAATGGGCTTGTTACCTTGATTTTGAGGATTATGATTCCAAATGATGATGTCAAACATTATTATATTTAATGATAATTGTTTGGAAAATATTGTTTTTTAGACAGTATAACGGTACAATTATTAAAATCATTTATATTTTTCAAAACATTGTAAACAAAGCTAGAAATATCTGCTGTGTTCGCTTTGTTCTTGTCTTTGACAAAAATAATGCATCATCTACATGCTACAAATATAATGAAATTTTTAACATATAAACCAATCTTTCAACCTTTGCTTCTAGTTTAAATTCCGTGGCAACGGTAGCTTACAGTCAGGAACACATGGCAAGCCTTCTACGGGTTCTAATCCTTGTGCCAATGAAGACATGCCATATATAGGAGCTAATGCACATTAAGTCTGTCCAGCTCAGAGTCCGGCCGTTGGCATGGTAGATTGGAGAGGAGGTGTCCGTTCATGTGTTGTGTTTGGCACTTGACTGAGGTGCAAAATTACGAGGTCTGTTACAAGGTCACGAGGTCAGTGACATTAGGGCTTGAACTTCTAACATACTAATCGCGAGATCGAGACCATAACCATTTCGTTACCGGGTCACGATAAGGAATAAAAAATATTTCTTTAATTGTAGATACTAAATTTAATAGAATATGCATTGTAGACGAATACGATAATCATTCAAAAGAATATTATTCTTTCATGTTTCGTTTTTTTTTATACCAAATTTTAGGAATCTAGTAAAAAAGTAAGGGCTTACATTAAAAAAAAAGGAAAAATCGCTAATGTTTATTAATACAAAATAGTATTTCAATACTCTTAAACATATTTCACATATTAATATATTCAATTGTAAACCAAAGTAAATTTGTAATACTTGCATTATAAACTAAAAAAAATCGAGATACGTTTTCCTCAATAACAACAAAGCTCTGTAAATATTATCTGCTTAAATATATTTCAAATAAATTACTGTTTTATAATGAGAAAAAATTTTAATAAAGTTTTACATTTTATCTAGTATCATTTTTGTCGTAAATATGCTTTGAATCTAAGTTTGAATTTAGCCATCGAATCTTGTATTTGAAACATGTATTTTAAGAAATATTCCCAACATTCATATTTTGGGAAATTTTCTAAATTTTGTGTGCGTGTTTAGCATAAATCAGTTAATAAAATTACATTAATACCTCGACTTTTATAGTAGTTCGGAGTTACGTGATATTCAAATCTCATCGATTCTTTTATATATATTGTTTCTTTTTTTCCACAACTGAAACTCAGGTGGAATCAGTGCCAGAGCAATGACGAGATTTTCTATATGATTGAAGAAGTTTTTAAACTTACCAAGCTAACAAATATAGAAGTGGATAGTAATGACTTTCAAGAACTGCTGGATTCCTACTATCAGGAACTGACAATTGATGAGTTCATATAAATGTATGAGCAAGAGTAAGACATTGAAGAAAATAAAATATTAAAACATGATTGTACAAGCAAACATGTACACTAGAAATTCAAATATTCATATACCTTTTAAAAATTCTCACCTATAAAATTACATTAAGAAACTTGCTACTATGTTTTTTTTATTCCTTACCACTTACAAGCAATATTAATACCACTAATTTGGAAAACTATGTACCACTTGATAATACTAAGAGACCAAGGAGAATTCTCCTTGACTCATTCCCTTAGTGTTAAATTTCTTCATTTGCCGGTGGAAAATAGTTTTCTAAGTTACTAAATTTTCTTCCTTTAAACTAAATATTAAAACGTGTACCTAAAATTTTAAATTCTACACTGCCCCAATACAGGCCAGATTTTTAAACTTAATTTTTATAACAACTTTTGGACAGCCAATCCAGAATCCTCTCACTTCATCCTCTCGACCAATAGCAAAGCAGGCACTCATCTCCACTTCATGACTCACTTTCCCTACTTGGACTCTGTCTGCAAGCTCCACTTAGCCACTCCCCCTTTTCCACGTTCGTTCCACCAATCATGAAGCTTCCTATCCACGCAGGACTGTCACTTTCGTAAGGCACCAAAAGACACTATGATATGGGATAGATGCTTGCTTCGCGAGCCAATTGCCGTCAAGCGTATTAAGACATTAAAGAGCTTGTGTCTTTAGACCCAGTTCAATCAGAAGATCAATTGACGGTTGCAAATTTCAGAAAATACGTACTCCAACTAAGAGAGTATTAATTCAGCAAAAAAAGGAATAAAATAAATCATTAGCATTCTACAAAGAAATTTTGCTGGAGAAAAAAAAAGAAATCTTTGAGCCAGCAGACTACTTTTTAGGTTTTATGAAACCTTCTAAATCAAAATAACTTTGGTTTACAATTTATATTTGTTTATGAACACTTTTATAAAATATTTTTTTGTTTAAATTATTATTTTCGTTCGTCTCCGGCCCCAACTACAAATTATTTATATGTATTTATATGCGAAATCATACCCGTCTACTCATCTAACACATAAGTACGGGTTATTACTGTTTATTAACTACATGAACAACAAATATAATTTCGTTTTCATTACACTCCTTAAATCATGTCCTCGCAGAGAACAGAGACTAAAAATTCACATAAAGTCAATCTCCCCAACTGGTGATGATTAGCGGTAACTTTGGCGTAAATGTGAAACATTTGGCAACATAAGTCGTATATACATCACTATGAGAAGCGATTTCAATGTTTCGCTGAGAAGTTTTAATATGTAGAAAAGAACTGCTTCAAAAAGTTTTACACTCAGAGACGGGAAGTAATATAAATCACTCAAACACTGCAATTTTCGAGAGAAGAATAAATAGAACGGAGTTCTCTGAAATATTACTAACTATTTTTGACCTAAAAAGCCTATAAAACCCTAATCTTTTTGGCTTTCTTCAAAACTCTTAATCAGATTCTGTTTAATATTGTGAGAATTCTGTAACATTCTTCGTGAATATATTGAAAAACGATGTCTCAAGTAATAACAAATTAACTTAGCAATTAATAAGCATAGCATTAATACATATTACAATCGGATGTGAATAATCGAATTATCTCAATTTCGTGCTAAATGAAGAATTGACGCATATATGTCACCTAAAAAATATTTCAGAAAGTTTGTGAAAAACTTTCAATTTACTAAGAAAATGACTAAAAAAATACCCTCAAAGCTATATAACGAGTTAAAAATAATCTTTATGACTTCGTTTTCTGTTGAAATGACTTCAAACGCGTTTCGCTGAATTTAAATGAAGCGGCAGGTTCGGGTGCGTTACCCTACTCGAATTTTGTCTTCTCTAGTCGGAAATCGTGTTTGTGTCACTTAGTACTGAATTGAAAACTTTTTTAGGCACACGTTGTTTTCGTGAGTAAAAATTTAATGCTCACTCCCCCACCCCATGAAGTTTTATTTTGTTTTTTTAAATATTATTGTCAGGTTGCCCAATTCTGCTCAACTTCAGCGAGTGAAAGAAGGAAGATGATCGCAAAAGAAAAGTAATTTAACAAAAATTATTCTTTTGTTGAAAAACGGATTCAGGTAGTTATTATAAGAAATTTCCAGTGTCTGTTATGAAGCTGCACTCCCCATTGAGAAACAGAAGTCTTAACGGATTAGTAAAGCTAACTAGGCGACTAGTAAAGGCAAATTTTATTTTTCGTTGAACATTGTTTGTATGATCAATAATGCTTTAAAATGTTACAAAAGTTGACTTACTAACTGCATTACAAGAAATTGGTGAAACAAAAAAAAAAAACCGCTTAAAATTTTTGATCTTAAGAAAAACCTCAGAATTTTTAAAATACAAGGAATTTATCTTCTATGCTACCAGAGTTGTGCAACGTAAAAATGAAGACAACTTGAATAGGTTACACTTCCAACAACAAACGTGATATATAAATTCAACGTATTGCGTTATTGAAAGCATTCCTCCATTAGAAAAACTCATTACAGCTGTATAGATAGTGGTACACCCAGTACCAAAAAAAAAAACGAAACATATAATCTATTTTTTTTTATTCAGTAGAAAGAGCATTTAAGAACAAAATGTGCCAAAAGAATTAAAATTCAAAATTTTAATGAATCTAATTGGTGAGAAAGTTGCTACAATATTTTGATTTGTATTGGTGATGACAACTATAAGAGATTACGAGAAAATAAAAGACTTAATTGTGAAAGAGCAGAAAACTTCTCCTTTTATTTGATTATTAATTTTAAGAAATGTAAATGGCTCTCAGAACACAAGTTTTCCTAGCCTTACATTATACAGCTTTATATAAACTTATATAAACGGTACTATACGTATTATACCGCTACCGGTATTAAATGACATTACAAATATGGACGAGGGAAATACATGGGAAAATTTGATAATTCATCGCGTACGACAGTTAGGTTTGCCAAATTGGCGAGTTATTTTGAACAATGGCATTGTTGCAATAGTACGTAAGTATCAAATAAACATATTTTTATTATATAGATATAATCTACATGAGTAATTTACATATAATTTTTTTTTAAATAATCACACTAATTGGCATTTTAATTGTATATATTCATACATAAATTTTCAGAATACCTAATTATTTAAACATTGCCCTTTACAAAAAATGGATAAAATTAACAAATCCCCCGATGAATGAATACGAAAAAGTTAACGGTTCAACGCCTCATGCGAAAATGTTGCAAAAAAACTTAGTATATCACATCGTTTCTTAAACTGGCGCGTCCCTCTAGGATGGCGAGATAACTTTACGAGGGGAGCGTGGGCATATTAAAAAGACGAAAACAAAGGATTATTTTTAAAAAATTATTAATGTGCGAAATAAACAAACAAAATACTTTCTCACATAATGAGAAATAAATACATGTATAAATGTATCAGTACTGCCCAAAGTATGCTATAATTAATTTAGCAATACTAAATTAAGAACAAATTAAATCGTTTCCATTAACCCCATGGGCTTATATATAAATTATATACAAAAATTACACTTATCTTGATAAATTGTACGGTTTATAATTATAATCCATTTTCTGCCGATTAAAACTTACGCTATTCGCTACCCAATGCCTTCGTTTTCCACGTAGGCCTGCGTTCGTGATGTATTGGGGGAAGGGAGAAGAAAAGGAATAAATAAGCAAATCCTCTGAAATCCATAAATCTTTTCATTAAAAATGCGAGTTTTAAGACATAATCATTTATTGCGACGGCTTTGGGCAGTGTTTTCCTTGCAAGAGAGTGTGCAAGTATGGGTGTGTGGTAGGGGTGGCGATCGCAGCGCCAACATGGTCCCTAATGGTCATGGTCTCGTAGCCGGAGTGTTTTGATCAAGTGCCACTGAAGACTCCCGTAAAGAGGGGATTGATGCACGTTGAATCTGTGTTGGCTTCAAGTCCTCAGCGTGGTGCGATAGTTTGGAAAAAAGTAACTAGCTCAGGTGTCACCCCCGTCATTTGAACATGGTTCAAAATTACAAGTCCATCGCCAAGAGCTCTCGTGATGACTTATAGCGTGACATTGGCAAACACCCATCAACTCATTCATAGGAACACATTGATTACAGTGGACGGCCTTCACTATTTTAAAACACAATTAAGTGGCGAGGATGACACTTGTTTCTGTACCTAAATATTTTCAGCCACTCTAATATGAGGAAATCTGAACCACGCCCCATTTAATAGGTGTCCAACCCTTCACATAATGAGTCTTAAGTGGTTCTAAGTCTTGAATCCTAATCTCTACAGAGAGAATGCAAGGCCTCGAGGGTTCGTTCATAACCAGTCAGTTACCACGGTTACTTAATTTTGTAGCAATAATTATATAAGTAAATGTTATTATATAAATATTTTATTTTTATTCGAGGCCACGGTAACATAGCGGTTAAGCTCAAGGACTCGTGGCTAGCGTATCACGAGTTCAAGTCTCCTGCCGCTGAAAACCCACTGTGTAGTGGAGGTGGATGCACGTTTCTATGACTAAGCTAAAACATCCTCCCATTGGCATAGTGTGGATGTAAAAGAGGGGGTGGAAACTCAGATGTCGACCTCGTCATTTGACTTTGGTTCAAAATTATGATATTCCTCGCAAGTGGCCCTAAGGCAGTTTTATAGTGAATATTGATAAAGCTCTCACTCATTTCATTATCACCCGGTTACTGTACAGAATCTATCTTCTAGTTTTTTTTAAGTGGCAGCTTTATCTTACTGGTTAGTGGCCGTGATAACCTAGAGGCCAAGGTAACTGACTCGTGGCCAGCGTGTCGCGAGTTCGAGCCTAGTGCTGCTGAAGACCCGCCATGTATAAGAGCGATGCACGTAAAATCTATCGAGAGCTCAAACGTCCTCCCATTGGTGTGGTAAAAAGGAGAGGGTTGCCAACTCAAGTGTTGTTCTCGTCACTTGACCATGGTTCAAAATTATGAGGTGCGTCGTCAAAACCCCTCGTGAACAGTGTGACGTGAAAATTCACACACTCACTGAATAGCCTAGTAGTTATGGTTGCGAACTGGTGGTCGGTGTGTCACGAGTTCTTGTCCTAGTGCCGTTGATTACCCGTTGTGTAGAGGGTCTGATGTACGTTAAATATGCTCTAGCCCAAAGCTTCCCATAGTCTAAATGGGGTGTGGCAGATTAAAGAGAAGGCTGCCCGCTAGCATGTCGTCCGCGTCACTTGATCGTGGTTCAAAAATACGAATTCCGTCTTATGTACACTCGTGTTACTTTTTAGCGCAGTGCGATGTTAATAAACATTTATACGCTCACTGGAGATAATGTGATCACGGTAGCCAAGTGGTCAAGGTATCGGACTCGTGGCTGAAGTGTCATGAGTTCGAAGCCAGTACCACTGAAGACCCGTCGTGTAGGGAAGTGACGCATTTTAAATCTGTTGAGAGCTCAAATGTCCTCCCGTTGGTGTGGGGTCCTCCAGTTAGAAGAGGGGAGTGCCAGTTCGGGTGTCGTTCTCGTCACTTGACCATAGTTCAAATTTACGACGGCCGTTCCCAAAAGCCCTCATGTAGCTGAACAGTACGACGTTATTATTCTCTGACTCTCACTGGAGATAATGTGACAAGAAATTCCGCGTGACATCTACTGACCATGAACTTGTTAAGCCTAATACTGAATGTCCTGCAGTACCTTACATTCGTAAAATAATTGCAATCTTGATGACATATTTTTTCCGAGTCAGAGCCTTGCTATAATCTAATGTGCTTCATCATTTTGTAGTAAAACTCAGAAGAAATACCATTATTGCATTTTTATCCAGAGTTCATCAATCTTCACGTCATTGGTATCGCCCCAACAAGAGTAGGCGGTGAATGAATGAGTGTCTCTTAACCTCGTACTGTAAATCAACACAAATATTAGCAATGGGCGTGTTTTGAATCTCGTTCAAATGACAAGAACGACACTTGAGTAGGCATCCTTCCGAAAACAACACGCCAAGCAAACGGGAGGACGTTGAGCCTTGACGTATTTAATGTGCATCAGTCCGCGTATTCGCTGGGTCTTCAGTGGCATTAGGGTTCGAACTCATAATACCCCAGCCACAATCTTGTGACTATAACCCCCAAGCGACCATGGTCACTCGACTGTAGATATTGTTCAACTCTCAACCAAAAGAAACTTAACTGTAACTTTTCCCTTTGAAATATGCTTGGATGTTGTCTTTTGAATTGCTGCCTGGAAGTGCACCGTGCGTTAAAAATGATGTTTTTGTGAAATGTTATAACATTTAATTGACTTCATTATCTCTAATAACTTGGTTTAACGTTTAATAACATACATGTGTTTCATCTGGCTGCCGGGACTTTGATAAACAATGTCAGTAGAATGTCTGTGGGAAGAAAATTCCTTGCGATCAAGTTTTACCGTGCATTATACTTTTATCGTTAAAACGGTGGTACACCTTTCAGATGCAATTGAACTTTAAATTTACGAGATTGGAGAAGATACGAACCGCTTCTGAGCGATGAAAGCATCAGTATAATGAGCTTCATGATTTCACTAATGTGGAAAAATACGAGATAAAATGAACCAACTGTCTGCCAAACTTGACTATTTTATAAGCCAGATACTGGATAAAATGTAAAGTGAACCTGAGATTTTACATAATGTCACGAGAAAATTTAAGCTACCGTAGTTAGTGAAATTTAATGGCGATTGAAAACACTC
Organism: Trichonephila clavata; assembly: GCA_019973975.1. Classification (NCBI taxonomy): domain Eukaryota; kingdom Metazoa; phylum Arthropoda; class Arachnida; order Araneae; family Nephilidae; genus Trichonephila; species Trichonephila clavata. The sequence goes on along the minus strand of BMAO01030628.1, from coordinate 141,726 downwards.
TGAACTTTTTATCATAATTCGGGAAATTTCATATCGTTCCAAACTTCTCAGACGCCGATAAAATACATTTTTGAATTCAATGTACTGTTTTGGGTTTCAAAAATGGTCAGATTTGTTAATAGTTTTCCACCGATGAAAGACGCTTGCAGCAATTTTATACAAGTTATTGAATGATTTGGGTGAAAAGATCACTTCCAAATTTATGTTAGAAACTTGCTTGGTTAAATAATGAAAATCTCGAATGGAAAATTTAAGTTTGAACTTGCTGAACTTTGTTTTAAGATGTAAATTCTTAGCACACAGGGAAGCGTGTTTACCCGAATCTAAACAACGGACATAGGAAAGATATTGGAAAGCTGAACCATCGTCGGAAGGTCAAGGTAGAATACACTCTCATGACGAATTAATGAGTTTTCTTCGCAAAAAACCCATCTATAAAGGTGCCTTCTTTGGCTTCAAATGCTTCAATCAGCACAAAATTAAAAGTATCAGGTAAGCAAAATTTTGCTTATTTTGTTCTAAATTTAATGATTGGAGATCTGCCTCACTGATAAAGCACTGTTATTAAATTATAAAAAGGGCATTTTAATTAAAAATCGTGCATGTTTCATATGTTAAAATAAAGGTAATATTGCTTTTTTTTGCACGTTAAAAATGCTAATTGTGATGTCATCATAATTCATTATGTAAGAAAAGTGAAGAATTTTTTATTAAAGAATAAGACAGTTGATGTGTGCTTTTATTAATAACTTCTTTGGTTTTAATTACTAATGTGTTTCTAACAACAATAAGTTTTAAATTGTGCAGTAAGGGTAATTAATGTTTTTGCGTTGTTTTGATAATTGGCATCAGAAACCATATCTAACTCAGTGAGTATTTGGAATTAAAACCAATATCAAAAATAAACAATATTCATGGGAAATGTTGGGAAGGAGAGACAGAACACACACACTTATAAAGTAATTTAGTTTTTAATTACAAATTAATCTGTCTTAAAATAAAATGTGTAGATATTTGTCTAAATTAAACTATGCAATGCTATTAGAATTTAAAGTAAAGGGTGTTTTAAAGCCTGTTTTGTGTGATTCTGTAAAATAAATTAATATGCTTTTTAGCCATTAATGTTATTAATGTAATTTTGTTGATATGAAAATAAAATCTGGTATAAGTGCTATTGTGGCACTGTGCTAGGGTTTATTTTAATGGAAAACTCAATTGAAACAATCAACACAATCGTACAGAATTATCCGTACCTGTCACTCGGGAAAGACAATTTTGAGTTCATGTATAGATTAGGCGGACAGTTGGGTTTAGCGATGGATATTTATATTTTATGGTGAGATAACGATTTATCTCTGGTAGATTGTCTTATTTGGCATCCTTTATACTTTGAAATGATGTCTTACTCCGATAAGGAGCCGGTCTTATCCCAAAATGTTATTTTATACTTGATTACTATTCCTTACTTAAAATTTGCATGTTCTTTTTTTAAAAAAAAGATAGGTGATTTTTCATGTTGGAATTAACCATTTAATTATTTTTTAAGAAGGGTAACCAAATTGTATACGTTTTTAAATCAGACGAATGTTGAAAAAAAGTGGGCTATTTAAACTATAAGGGATCATAGATAAAGTAAAAAAATTTTCAAATTTAGTTTTAAACTTTAGATATAGTTATAAAATTTCTGAAAATTATAGATACTTTTAGATGATAGATAAAAAAATGCTGTTACCTTTCAAAAAAAGCGACCCCACCCTCTTATAATACAGGCATAATTCCAAATAACAAAAAAATGTTTACAAATATGAGACATTTTTTGAAAGAATGTAACTGTTATGAAAGTTAAGCATTAAAAATAATAGGAGTGAATAAAACTAAATATTCGATTTATCATCTTCCCTATTGATCTGGATTTAAATATTGTACAACAGCAAAAAACGAAGCATTTAAATTTTAATGCAATATTTAAAAAGGGAAATAATCATTTGTTTAATAATTAATAACATAAAAATTTTGGTTTGATCGAGTGATACCATTTATTTTGCAAGGATTGGCATATAGGTTGATATTCATGAGACATTTTTACAAATAAATGTCATTCCTGAGCAGAAAGACTTTTGCAAGGTTTTTCTACCCTCATAAAAACAATTAAATATTGCTTCGAAATTGCCGCTCCCGCGTGGGGAATGTGTCCGAGCCTATTTTTGTTAGATGCCTTTATGAATCACCTACTCTCAAAATATTTAGATATTGTACCGAAGCTTCAACATTCCTTTTATGTTGGTAGCTGTGTAAGCGGGGCTTCCGATGCTCATAAGATAATCATTTGTCAGAAATGTTGGAGAAATTATATCTAACGGATGATTTAACTTCAGAGGATAGGAAAGAAGTGTCAAGGGAACATGGGTGGAGAAACTGTTCAACTCTCAAACCAAGAGTAGACATAACTATAATATTTTCTTATTGTTATATGTTCGTGGTTCCCCTTGTGAATTGTCATTTGAAAATGAGTGCATAAAAGAAGCTGTTTCAGTGAAATAATATCAATTGATTTTTCTGCAATAAAGAATCTGTTTCAAGATTTTACAACCTGTATAATTTTTTCAACCATTTTATAGTTTTGAAAAAGGGATACTTTGTTTTCTAGTACTCTTCTATTTTTGTTAATATTCGTGATTCCTTTTCAAGATGTCGAATTGGAAAATAGTATTTACTGTCTTAGCTGGATTTTACAGTCTTTGTAATGAATTAATCTTATTATAAAGGATAATTTCAATCAACTTTCAAGGGATTTGGCAAATTCCATAAACATATTTTAATAAAATAAAGTAAGCAGATTCAAGTTGACATACATGTCTGCTGAATTCTTTGTAATTTCATTACATATTTTACATTAATTTAAATACTGAAATTGAATTTTAAATTAAAAATTTATGAAAGTATGTCTAGCACTCTGTATTTTGTCTGTTATTTATTCCAGAGCATTCACCGTGTTAATATCCGCACGAAATGCAGCGTTCCTCTAGATATTTTATGTTGATTATAATTTGCAAACTATGTTAAACAAATTAAAATTTCTGCTAAAATTATTCAGTTTGATATTCGTCTTAGTCATAAGCAAATAATACAAGCAAAAACATTTCTCCTTATGTTCCATCTGTTTGACAGTTCTAAGCCTTTGTGTACCTCTTATTAATTACATTTTATAGGAATTTCATCTGACAGAGAAAATGCTCTCACGTGCATAACTGAATTTCATTTTACTTTCAAATCAGTTTTACTTAATTATTTCTTTTATTCAGTTGACAAAATAGTTGAGATTGTTCTTTAGAAATAGCTTAAGCTTCTAGTTTTATTTGAAACACTGAATTAATTTATCTTAGAGTTTTCTTTGCTATAAGAAATGGTTGGAACTAATTTAATATCAGAGTGCTACGAACCAAGCGCTGTTTGGCACGATTAAGGAATCACGCCAAATAGAGCTTGTTGTTGAGTGATATGGAATCCAAGACAGCGGCGTAGTGGCACCAAATCGTCAGAAAAATGATTTTAAATAACTTTTGAAATACATTATAAATAAAACAATTATTTAGCAATAGATTGAAAATAACCAATATCAATCAATAATTAATATCAATATAACTATATTATGATTTATTATGTATTGCCTATAATATAACTTAATATTACATATAATAATCTAATCTATATATATAAAGGAGATAAGCGACTCACTGACTAATCACGATATCTCCGGAATTATTCAACCTACAGATTTGAAATTTGGTAGACATGTTCCTTTCATGGAGTAGAGATCCGTTAAGAACGGATTTTGCGAAATTCGAACCGCAAGGGGCGTTACGGAGGGTTGAGGGGTGTTAAAAGTAATTGTTTCCTTTTTCAAACTACTCAACGTACAATCTTGAAATTGGGTAAGCAGATTCCTTTCATATAGATCCGCTACAAAATGAGTTTGGTGAAAATCGACCCCCAAGTGACATTGGGGGGGGGGCTTAGGAGGCGTTATAGATAATTATTTATATTTTTAAACTATTAGACGCACAATCTTTAAATTTGATAAATAGATTCCTTTCATAGAGTAGAGATCAGATATACAAGATGGTTTAGGGGAAAGTAACCCCAAGTGGCGTTGCAGGGGGGGGGTTAAAGGGGGTAATAGATAAATATTTTCGTTTTTAAACTACTTGACCAACCTGCTTGAAAATTGGTAGACATGTTTCTTTCATGGAGTAAATATCCACTACAAAATGGGTTTGGGGAAAATGACCCCCAAGGGGGATTGGGGCGGTTACGGGGAGATATAAATAATTATTCCGATTTTTAAACTATTAGATGCATAGTCTTGAAATTTGGTAAGCTGATTCCTCTCATAGAATAGAGATACGCCACAAAATGCGTTTCGTAAAAATCGACCTCCAAGTGGTGTTGAGGGGGCGTAAGGGGCGTATATTCTTCAATACAATCGAAGTCTTAATGCAGGACTTAAATATCAATAATTTATACATATATATAACCAGCAAAAATTTATAAAACATCATGAAATACCCAGCGAAGCGGACGGGTAATATAATAATAATGTTTTTGAATAATAAAAAATATACAATATATAACATTATATATATATATATAATCATGTAACATAATAATTTTTATATACAATAATAAGAATGATTGCAATGAAAAACTTGAAAAATAATTGGAATAAAAATGGTTAAATTGTTAAAGAAATTGATTGAAAATTGTCTGAAATTAATATTGTTACCCCGGGGAAAAAAAGGAATATATTTTTACAAAAGTCATTTCCATGGCAACCACATTACCATACGATAAAAATTTCAAAGTTACTGTATTGTAATATTATCGCCCATCTTGGCGAACACACACAAGAACTTGGCGTGCCGCACTCGTATATGAAATAAACACCAGATGTTTTTTTTATTTCTAAACACTTATTCTTCTGCTGTGTATATATAAACTAGCATTTACTGCTTTGGTAATTTTGTAATTGACCGTCAACCTATTTTATTAAATCAAAGGACGTCGCCAAGTGTAGCGATAAGCAGTCATATCGTGGTACACCATACAGCACATTTTTAAATGAAATAATAATAACAGCATTTGGTGACGTCCTTTTTTATTGGCGAAGTCTTTTGATTCGGCGATATTGATTAATGGTATGATACGTAAGTACCAAAGCCTATATACAAGTTAATTCAATTTTTATAACTTCCATGGGAAAAGTAAATAAATCTGCATGACATACTTGTTACTGCAACAAATACTCACGGGACCCTTAAAACTAAGGTGTTTCCAAGGAATTTTATCCAAAAAGCCTTAGAAAAATATAAATTAAAATATTAAAAGTAGATTAAACATGATTTGGGTACTTTAAGTAGAAACAATTATAAAAATCTGTGTCTTTTACTAGAATTTTTTAACATGTATTAATGTAAATTACACGATAATTCGTGTCCCAGGTGTCTTTACCATTGCATCTTATTTAATAATTGAGATAAAACTCACTCATCTGTCTCGCCAAATTTGTAGCTCTTTTATAAAATGTTTTATTTATTTATTATATTTAATTACATCTTTAATCTTAATATAATATTATATTTTAGTATCAATAAACTCAAAAATAATTCCAGAAATGTTTTTTTCCCTGTAGAATATAATTATTACGTGATTTATATTCAAGCATTCAAATGTTCGCTCGTAGTAGGTTACAAGCTATGGAGTTTTTTCAGTAGGTATACAGTAAAAAAAAGTTGTAAATATTGAAAAATGGATTGAATATACATTATGGGAAATGTTAATAAGTTACACGCAGATACAGTAATGTTGCACCCAAAAAAAATTTAAACGAATATATTGGAGCGATATATTTTAAAATGGTAAATTTTTAGGATAAAAAAATTCAAGTGATTATTTGCATTAGTAACATTAATAGCGTTTCAGATTTTCATTCTACATCTTCGAAATGTTAAAATAGAATCAATCTATAAATATTAATGTGAACTTTCATATATATTTCAAAAACATACACTGAAATTTGCAGCGTAGGAAAAGTTCCCATCAAATATTGAAACCGTACACACAACAAATATTGTTTGTATAGTTCTGTTCTTTTCTTCAACAATGCCGATAACCGATTACGAAGAGTTAAGATTCCGAACCATTTTGCAAACAGCTAACATTCCACATTGCAGTAAAAGTTCAAACTTTTAATGGCTTTCTGAAACCTCGAATCTCTTTCTGTCTTCCAAACAGGAACTCTAAATGTTCTCTCTAACAGAGAGCTACTTTCTAGTCAATAATTCAGATTCCTTCTTCATTATGCATGCACAATATGCGATGCCAGAGAACAGCGAAGTCCGCTTCCCCCAAAGTTTCCCCCAAACCCTTTATACTATAGTACACAAATGCACCGCTTTGGAACAACACATGGTAGGGGAAGGGAGACTTATATTTCCAGTTGAAATTGCCCCCTGGCGTTAACGCGAAAGGTGAGATGTTTGCTCTACCTAAAGTGGACACTTGCTGATAAAATATGCGAGGAACTGCTCGAGTAAGTGATTGGTTCCTTTATTTGCCAGCGAGAGGTTTGTATCCAAAATGACCAATCAAAAGGCTTGGTTCAGAGAAGCAAACAAATTCTACAATAGCACATCCTATACTTCATTTTAAGCTTTATAAGCTATATATTCGATTGCTAGAAGATTTTTGAGAACGAGAACTGTATGTGTCCATCGTTTATAGATGTGTGTATACGAATATCTAGATTCGAATACCCATTTTCAAATTAAGAAGGGCTGCAAATTAACTTTCTTATTTTTGCAACCAGAAATTAAAGTTGTAGTTTATAAAATATTTATTTAAATAACAAATATAATATAATTCGGCTTATAATGCGCACTTTTAGTACAGAATGTAAGGTCGAAATTTAGGGGTGCACATTGTACATCGTATATAAAAATGATAGCTTAAAATTAAAGAGAAGGGTAAAAAAAAAATTGATTTCTGCATATATTTAAATTGTGTTTATTTATAGGAAATCCCGTACCATATATGAAATTTCTTATTATGTTGGATAACATTAAAAAATTGTGATATGTGTTTGTGTATGTATGTCTATTATATCTTTGACATATCATCGAATTCATTTTTTAACTTTATTCCAAAACTGTTATTCTAATCCAATGGTCTTCCAACTGTGTTGCATGGAACCCTGGATTTCCATGAGGTATATCCAGGGGTTCTCCAAGTCAAAGTAAAAAAATCGAAAAGGGAAATAATAAATGTATGTACAAAATGAATTCACGTTTTATGTGAAATTTGTATAACCACAACAGTGACGCGCACAGGAATTTTTCAAGAGGGTGGAGGTCCAGGGTCGAAAATCAACCATTCTCATATCATGCTCCAATACGCCGAACAACATATTTCTTCTGATTCTGTCGATTTTCGGGAAAAAAAGAAAAGTAAGAAATTAATTATTGAATAAAAAATTAACATTAATGAATAAAACTAATTATTAATAACAAATACTTTATTAAATTTTACGTACTATATACATAGGATTGCAATCAATCAAAAAAACTCAGGGGCTTTTTTAGGGGGGAGTACAGACTATTCACTAATAGTCATTAAAACTAAAAATTTCATTGAAACATAACTTTATTTTGTAACACATTTTAAAATGTTATTACAATATTATAAAATAATATTTTAAAATGTTTTTCTATGTATGTACTATCTACTAGATTGTAATTATTATATTTTTTATTATCACTAGTTCCAGGAAATTATTTGATATTCGTTGGAGCAATGTTTCGCACTATTAAACAGTTTTTTAATGGAAATTGACCTTTGTTTCATATGTGGGGAAAAAAACATCCATAATGAAGTAGAGGGAATAACACATCGACACATCAACACTAAGTGTGTGTGGAATGGGGTTAACTCGACGGCCTGTATAGTCTTAAGGGTTCCGTGTGGCGAAAAAGTTTGAAGAACATTGCTCTAATACAGTGCTTCTCAAACTTTCAATATTTGTGACCTAATATTCAATCATAATTTTCATCGCGCCCCCCTCCAAACAAATAAAAAGGCAGAAATTAAATAATACTAAACCTTGACCCTAAAGATGCAATACGTCTTTAAACTCTTAAGTGACATCGGCGTATATATATGTCTCGCTCAACCAGCACGCTGACTTCCCCAGACGTATATATACGTCTTTCCAAAGTACGATCTTTTCGGAAAAGTTCCATCTTCGGTATTATTCCGAAGGCTTTGGAATGCAATAAAAGGACCTTCACAGTGTGTGTGTTTTTCGAAGGATTTACTTATATCAGAGAATTTCTTATTTGTTCATTTTCTTCCCTCCACCTTCCCCCAATACATCCCATATACGCGCTCCTATATAGGAAACTGAGACATTGGGGAGCGAATCTCGTAACTTTTAATCGGCAGTTATAAAGGATTATTTATAAACCATACAAATTATTAAGATAAATATTAGTTATTGTGTATAATTTTATATATGATAAGCCATGGGGTCACTGGCAGTTATTAAACTTATTCTTAACTTGGTATTGTTAAATTAATTATAAAATACATTGTGGAGTACTGATTCATTTATAAGTGTATTATATCAGTGTAAATGTTAATTTTGATCTTTATTATGTCAGAATGCATTTTGTTTGCTTGCTTTCAATAAATTAATAAATTTTTAAATATTTTATTTTCGGCTTTTCAATATGCTCGCGACATTCTTGTACAGTTATTACACCTTCCTAGTGGGGCACGCCCCACAGTTTGAGAAACGCTGCTTTAATACCGTGAAATGTCATCATCCATTTCATCTAAATTGTTAGACGTGCTACATTTTTTGACAACTTTAGAACTATGTCTGATTTCATTCAATTCTTGTTTAGTTATCCTCTCACATATTTCTAAAATGGCATGTCGTGTTTGGCCTTCTTTGTAATTAAATTTTCAACTTCATACACCTCTTCCTACTTTTTAGGCTTTTAGTTGTTGATGTTTTCCGTGGTGTTAGTGTACAAAGCCTGGTAATACTTTGAATAAATAACAACAAATATGAGAACATTGGGCAAGTAGATTTCAGGTTCTTCGTAAGTACGTCGTATATATTTCAATATTTTTAAAAATGCGGTTTGAATACACAAATAAGCATAATATACCGATATTTATATACGGTAGATATATACATAGGATAATAAAATACACTGCTGGCCACCGTAAATGCAACACCCTGAACGAAGCACGCAAATAGCATGAAATTTACAACATGCCTTAGCGGAGATGAGATATGCAAATGATTAGAATTTCTGCACAGACACACATCACGCACGCCTGCAGCGCCAAATCAAAGCGCTATTTAAGGCTTGGAGATTTCGACGATTTCAAAATTCGGCAATTGTGTTTTTCTTATGTTTTTTTCAAAAAACGATAAAAAAAATCATACAAAACAGCGATCAGCTTTTGATCAAGTATCCGAGTTCGACAGAGGAAGGATAGTGGCCTACCGAGATTCTGGATAATCTTTCAGGGAAATCTGTAGTCGTGTTGGACGAAACCAAACAACTGTAATGAAGATATGTGACCGTTGGATGCAGGAGGGTACAACGGACCAACGTGATCGATCGCATCGACCTCAGTGCACCACTTCACGTGAGGACAGGCAAATTGTGCGCATGGCAGTGACGGATTGCTCAGTCATATCACGAACAATAGCACAGCATATTGAGCCTGTAACGCATCATTCAGTGTCTGCGCATACCATTCGTTACCATTTACAGCAGAGTGGTCTGTCCGCAAGACATTCATTGCTTGGTCTACCCTTGACGCAGAGAGTAGTGACGTCTCCGCCGCCATGGTGGGATGAAAGAAGGATGTGGGCGGCAGAATGGACTGAAGTTGTCTTTACTGACGAGTCACGCATCTGTCTGCAACACCACGATGGTCGGATTCGAGTCTGGAGACACTGTGGAGAGAGGATGCTGAACAGCTGCGTTATGCACCACCACACTGGTCCTTTACCGGGTATTATGGCATGGGGTGGTATTGGATATCACTCTCGCACTCCTCTAGAACGCATTGCTGGTACTTTAAACAGCCAGCTCTTCATCTCCGAGGTGTTGGAGTTAGTTGTCCTTCCTTACCTTCAGGGCTTGGCCACAGCCATATTTCAACAGGATAATCCGTGACCACACGTGGCACGCATTGTCCAAAATTCCTTCGTCAATCACCAGATTGAATTGCTTCCCTGGCTGGCTCGCTCTCCAGATCTTTCGCTGATAGAAAACATGTGGTCCATGGTTGCTTAACGATTGACCCTGATTACACCCCAGCTGTCACACCAGATCAACTTTGGCAACGTGTGGAAGCTGCTTGGTCTGCTGTACCCCAAGAACTCATCCAAAGTCTCTTTGAATCAATGCCGAGGCGTTTGGCAGCGGTGATCTCCAACAATGGCTGCTACTGATTCTGGCAGGAACCCCACTTCACAGAACTCTATAAATTTAATCATTTGATACTTGGTCAACATGTTATCTACATAATAAATTTCGTTGTGCTATCCCTTGTCTTTCTTGGTGTTGCATTTACGGTGGCCAGCAGTGTAGATAGTTTCCAAAATTTATTCGTATTCTTATAGCAATCTCGTGGAAGGCGTTTGTCGAGTCTCGAGTAAGAGTTTTAGTGTCATTGAAAACCCCCCGATTAGGCGAGCTGATGCACGCTATATCTGTTATGTTTCAAAGTCCTCACGCTGGTGTTGTGTGAAAATTAGGAGAGGATGTGCCAGAGCTCAGGTATTGTCCTAGTCACTTGACTATGATTCAAGATTACGAGGTCCGTCACCAATATCCCTCGCATTTTCATAGTGAGACGTAAAATAATGTCAAATCAAATAACTAGAAATCCGTTATGTGCTAAACAGAGTTTGCTTACTTTATTACGCACGCTACTAAAATTTTAGGAGGATCGACTTAGTCTAATGATGCAGGGTTACAGATGTGTTTCCAGTGTATCATTTGTTCCAGCCGTAGTGCTCTGACCGAATTTAAAAGCAGCAGGTACACATATGGGGTCAAATTCAGCCTGTTGACGGGGTGGTGGCCACGCTGGCCTAATGGTCAAAGTAACGCAATCGCAGCTAAAGTGTTATGATTTAGTCTAGTACCACTGAAGAACCACCTTGAAGAAGGAGCTGTTGCACGTTAAATATGTCTAGGCTCAAACATCCTTCCGTTAGTGGGGTACGGAAGTTAGAAAAGAAATTCCCCGCTCAGATGCCGTCCTCGTCACTTGACCATGGTTCAAACTTACGAGGTCCGTCGCCATAAGCTCGGGGTGGGCATTACGTTGATCGCGATCGACCGGTGAACCGCCAAGACAGTTTGGGTTGACCACCTGAAGGTTAGCAGTTATTAATTATATACGGAAATATTCAAGATTGGCTGACAGTACGCAGACTAAATCTTTTACTCACTATAATTACGAGAACTAACTTGAGATGTAAATGTTTTATTTTTAATGTATTTTGAATTGTTTGATAATGAATGCATCATTAGATATTATTATATTTGCGGCTATTATTATTATGTTTGTATTTTGCGTTTTGTTTTAAACGTGCCTTCAAAAAGGTGATTTCTTAAAATTTTATTTACGTATTTATGTACATATTCCGAATTACACGCAAGTATTTTTCAGGGTGGGGGGAGGGTCCATGGTTGAAAGTCCACTATTCTCATATCATGTTCCAATACGCCGCCTATCATATTCTGTTAATTTTGTCAATTTTCGGGAACAAAAGCAGTAAACAATTAATTATTGAATAAATAATTAGTAATTACATAAAATTAATTGAAAACAAATACGTAATTAAATTTTACTTACTAAATACATAAGATTATAAGCAATCGAAAATAATCAAGTGCTTTGGGGGGGCGGATCCGAGGACCACCTCCCCTCTTGTCTGTGCCACTGTGTTGACTTTTTCCTTACCTCACCACATTCACGACGCTGTGCAGTGGGTGCACTAGTTAATTTTTCAAAGGGGTTGCGGTGTGGTGGTCCGGGGTCGAATGTCTATCAATTTTATATCCTAATCCAATACGCAACCAAACATATTTTTTTCATTTGGTAGATTGTCATTAACAATGAAGAGTAAGAAATAAATTATTGAATAAATAATTAGCACTAATTAATGACAATACTATTAATAACATACTTAATTAAATGTTATGTATATATTATATACATGGGATTATAATCGGTCGGAGAACAAAATTATGGGCTATGGAGGAGGGTCCAGACTCCTGGAGCCTCCCCTCCCTTTGTGTGTGCCACTGATAGTGGGTGGACCACAACACCTTGAAAAAATTAGAAGTAGTCAGTACACTGGAAAAGTCTGCCCATCCCTGCCATAAGCCCTCGAGTAGTTGAATAGTTCGACATTAATATTCACTCACTCCCCCGTTGAAGTGATGTAAAAATAGGGAGAGGGGGTTTCCAGCTAAGGTGTTGTCCTAGTCACTTGATTATGGTTCAATACTATAAGGTCCGTTGCCAATAGCTCTAGTATTCCTTTAGAGTGTGACGTTAATGTACTCTCACTAAATATGCACAAATATTTTCCCGCCTTAAATACCTTTTAATACATACAATACAATTCAAGATTGCTATAAAATTAAAGATCATACATCATCTCAAATGAATCCATTAAAAACCTATATTAAAAACATATCACAATTTTAATTTCATATAAACTTGAAGGTTCTTGACATTTAACAGCGATTGTAATTAATTGTTATTATAGTGTGTATATAAAAGGAAATGTTAGTTCATTTTCACCTCCCTTAGAGATAGACAGTTCAGCATGCAGTATGCAATTATTCTGTTTGAGTTCAGCTCATTTTCTATCCGGTGTGATTTCTCCAAAATTTAATTTATATGCAAAGTAGAGCTGATGTCGCGTTTTCTTCATGTTTAACGTAAACATTTCCTCTTAGACTTCATTAATTAGCTAACTGGATTTGAATTCAGCTCGGGTTGAAAAAGCCCATACCTGAGTAATATGCTTTGGACTTTATAAAGAATTCTCCTTCTCTCTCTCTGTTTGTATTTCTTGTAAATGCGATTTACTTTATTTGTCGTAAATTAGGTTTAGCACAAAGCAAATCTTAGAGATTGAGGATTATTTTTCAAAACGTGACTTTCCCTATTTTTTTTAACATTACACTGGAAACAAATTTTTTCTTACTTCTGTGAAATAAAATGTAGATGTTTTTTATCACAATAAGAAATGAAATTAAGAAAAAAAAACTTAAAGTATCCGACTACCCTGAAATTGTAAGTTTTGCCAAAAAAATGACATTTTTTTTATAGGTCATCTTATTAGCTTTTTAAAAATATCAAGTTTATTATTTTTCTTTCACTAGAACAAAACTTCAAAAGTTTTAGTCAAAGCAGATGCTATTACTTTAAGCAAAAAAAAAAAAACGCGTTTTACTCGAAATGTAATTTTTTGAAAATAATTAACTGAAAATTTTTTGTACGTTCTGTATAGTAGAAGAAGTGATTTAACTTTCAGATTTATGAATCACTGTTTTATTACAAAAATTACAGTCCATTATGTTAATATAATCACTGGATTTTTTTTAGCAATTTCATGTAATAACTAAGATAAAATGCTGTAGTTTTTGTGAAAATTTAAATATCTCTTATCTTGAAGGTCACTTAAAAATGAATAATATTGCAACACATCAGAATTGAAAAACTGTTCACAAACTTTTGGTATAGAATGGACCCCGTTTGTTATTTTCTGTAAATTATTACCATTTTTTCCCCATTTTAGTAATTTTTTTCTTCTTAATTTTAGCATATTTATCTTAAAATATAACGAACAAATCTAAGAACTACACAAAAATCTATCAAAAAAAGTTGCCGCAAGTAATAGGATATCTTAAATTCTAAAAAGTTTTTTTTATCATGCTGTCTCATTATTCAATATTACAGCCAAAGTAGACAAAATAGCCAAATATCGAAACAGGGACATGTTGCTAATATTGCCCAATTTAATTCAGTGGAGCGTTTGGTAGAGAATGCTTTGATGTCGTGGGGAATATTTCAAAAAGGAATGTTATTCGTCGTAATATAACTGGATTCTTTAGTACAAATTGTTTTTGAATAACAGCATGTCTTCTTTTCTTAATGATTTTAAAAGTTTTTTTTTATGTAACCGATAATTTGAAGCTTAAAAGTACTTATGTTAGTGATTCTCAACTGCTGTTTCAGGGCGCTTTTGTATGCTGCCCGATTCTTAAAGTATGAAGCCGTTTTTTTTTTTTTTTTTAAATTAATACTTATATTCTGAAAAAAAATAAACAATCATGAACCGTAAAATCATTTGGCCATTTTATAGAAAGATTGCTATTGACTATTTGACGAAACTGGATGTAAGAGTTATTCATTACTTCCTAAATTTACACATAAAGGAAATTTATTACCTTATAATCCATTTGTAATATAGGATACATCTATACATGAATTAACTTTGAAAGAAGAACTAATTTCGCTCTGCAATAGTTAAGATTCAATTTCAATGCATTGAATGGATATCCTTTAATGCATGAAAAGATAACACGTGCTATTATTGACGTTTTTCATTCCTTCCCTGAAGTTAGGACACGACAACAACAACAACATCACAGTGACGTTGATAGCAGCACCGTTTTGAATAGATTGAGGCAGGAACTGGACTGCTGCATTGATATATATCGTGTGTGTGACCAAGGCTTCCCACATGGAACTCCTGCAAAGCATGTAAATAAAACTTAAATTGTTTCTGTATTATTTTAAACGTTCCTTTTTGCTATATTCGTTTTAGTGGTTTTAATGTAGAGCTTCCAAACCCTGGAAAGGGGGAATTATGAATTAACCTATGGGGGGTATTTATGAAAGTAAGAATTCCGTTTGTATTATTATTATTGTTAAGTTAAAATAAAAAACGCATAAATTTATTTCAGACTTTATCTCAGAGTAGCCTTAAATCTTAAATTATTTTTCTTTAATGAATTAACTTTTATCTATATATAGAAGACAATGCATGTAATAAATTAATTTGTTTCTATATTTAGTTTTAGTGCTAAATTACTCTGAAACATAATGTTTAGCTTATTTGTTTGATTTATTCTTAAACTTAAGATGATAGAAAATTGCAGTACAGAAGGAGGCATTTTAATATATATATCATAGTTTATTTTGTTTTTTTTCGCTTGTTTTGGAATTTAATTTGAACATGTTATTTCCTGTAGAAATAATCGCATGAAGGTTGGCAGCTTATGAATATTCAATTAAAATTCTAACAATGGAATTAACAAAATGAATAGATCTAAGTTTCATCAAAAAAAATTTTCACCACCGAAAAGGCTATTATGAATTTAATTTTTTTTCTATGTTGCTGTTTCCTTTTTCAAGTTTTTTTAATACACTTCAATACCTTCATACTTTCAACCGTTATATACCCTGCACACTGAAAAAAAATTAAATCCAATTATTTCGAATTTAGCTTTATATTTTCGAACACAATAGGATTATATCCTTTACAATTAAGGCACCAATGCGTAAGTCATAATAAGCCTCTTTGTTGGATCTAATAACACATTTTTTCTCATAATTTTTTTAATCCTTGAGGACAATAAAAACTTACGTTTTGCTAAACAAATTAAAACATGTTCTTTTTCTAGGGTGTTGCAGCTTGCGGCGTTAAATTTGACTCGGAAAAAATTAAATCTTCTTTTATGGCACTTTTAGAAAATTACTTTCTGTAATGAAAAAATGGCAACATCTCCGCTATTCGATCGTTTCATATCGTGATGGAAAAAATGTTGATGAGGAATTACACGTGTTTGAACTCAGTGAATGCGTTAACATAAGTTTAGGAAGCCTTACTTCATTTAAATACGTTACTTGTTTTTTCCCCATGAACTAATGGTTTTGTTATTGACAATAATTAATGCTTCTTTTCTCTTCTAAATTATGCTATTAAGGTTACTGACTACGTTTTGCACCATTATTTATAAAGAGGGTATAAATCAACAATTGTTTGGTATTTAATATCACTTGAACTAGATTATACACATATAATTGTTTTATGAATAATGTTACAAGAAAAATTGCTTAAATGCAGTTATTTGAAAAGAAAAACTTAAGGAAGACATTTTCAAAACGTTCTGCTTTTAAGGAAAAAGCTTTTTTAATAATATAAGGGGTGCCTAAATGTGTGAAAAAAGGACACGTGCAATTGTGTCAAAATTATTGCAGCTATATCAGCGCTACCAAATATGGATATAAGTGGAGGTAGGGGGTGTACACTAGGGTTTCTAATTTTCCGGGTTTTTCTTTTCCCGGGAATGTCCTGGAAATCCCAGGAATGTAATTGTCGCTCCCGGGAATCCTGAAAATACATCAAAATTTGAAAAAAAATTAAAAACAAGTTATTTTTAAACAAAATCAATAATAATTACATAAAATAAGGATGCATATAAATTACAAAATTAATAATTATTTATATAATGATTTAAAAAGTACAAAAATATATAATAAATTGATTATTCATTTTTGAAATAGGATTTCAGAAAGTATAAGCAATTTATACTTTTATCACTCAGGCATGGAAAAAAATTTTACAGTTAAAAATTTTGTAAATTAAAAATTTCGGGGGAAAATCATATTTGAAAAATAATTACTAAAATTAATGTTCCTTTACTGACTTGCATGCGTTTGAAAATTAACCAGTCAAGGTTGAATCAATTACTTCTCTGTTACTTCTGAGAGATAAATATTAATATATACTTGAAAACTCATTTGTGCTGCTGAAGTGTCGATTATGTACGTTAAAAATTATTTATTATTGTATTTAAGATATTTTATTTGCATAACCGATTTCTTGTTTGTAGACTTGCTGTATTATTGTTACATAAACATAAATAAATATTAATGTAAGAATCTCACACGAAAGTTAAGTTTAGAAAAATAATAAATAAGAAAAATTGTGCGCGATTGCTTATAAAAATATTCCCCACCCTCAAACTGTTTGTGGGTTCATTCCCTTCTTCAAATTGCTGATTCAATTAAATAGCTCATAACAAAGACAAGTATCTGAAAATTAAAAAAAAAGATTAAATAAATAGTAGTTGTAAGTATTAGTACTTACATTAACCACATAAATCTAGATCTTGGAACTTCGATCACATAGTGCTGGTTAGCAACGAAATGTGATTCCTATAAAAACCCAATATTTCTTGTTAACGAAGCTCGATACACAGACAGACAAGAATTAATTTGGACAGATACTCCTTCCCATGGCTAGCTGGAAAGATTCTCACCCCCAAAGATCTCATATTACGCTCTTACCTCACAGTTGGGGTAACGAACATTCCTTCTTCCAGAAGTTCGGGTGAACGTTCGCAAATTGCCACAGTAGTGTCAGTTAACGATGTCCGAGATTGAAATCTAACGTCAAGTCAAAAATAGATACCTTATAGATAATTCATGCCCTGTGTGATTCCCGGGAAATCCCTGGAACGAAGTATAATTTCCGGGAATAGAAAAAGTACAGAAATCTTATGATTTCCCGGAAACCCGGGATCCAGGCTTCCAGGGGAAAAATCTCCTAGTGTTCCCCCCTTACGACGTGTTATGATGAAACCTTTTTTTCCCCCAATGGTGCTGCGCATTGGTATTTTAAACATTTGCAGACCTAGTACATTCCCCAGGAGCTGGTATCACTTTTTAGCGCTACACCATATAGGTGATACCAATTACAGCAAGCAATTTTACGCCCAGTTTTCTCCACAGAGGGAGGCACCTGAACTTTTGGCGATGCGAACAAGTACTAGGATTTAATTTTGCCGAGAGCATCCAAGCCAAACAGACACTCTAGGGATCTTTTACATGCTGCATAATCATACGCCATGGCCGTTGTCAATTTTCTGCATCATGAAAATCCACCGACTTTGGCCGGGGTCGCCGCCGTAACCTTGGGTGCAGAAGGCCAACGACAGAGGAAATAGATCAAAAGTAATGCCGTGCTATTCAAAGATGCGTCCATATCGCAGTAATTCATGATAGTATGGTTTCTGATTGCAGAAGTTGAGCTGGAGGTGAGAAATTATCAGTGAATGGGATCAGTCTTTCCCGAGCACTGTTTAAATAGAACAATGCATGCAATAGTTTTTGTGAAGGGTGGCAAACGTTATCAGATCTCTATGACAATCCCGGCCCAAAGTTCTCTCGTGAAACTCAGACAACCTTAACAAAATTTCGTTAAAAAGTGTTTGAACACCCACCGTAAAATCCGGATTTATCCCCCTAAGCCTTTTACACTCTATAATCTTAAAAGAGTAGAACGTTTGCCTTTGGACGATGAGATGAAGGAAGCTATACAGGATTTCCTCGAGAATTAACCACAATTTTTCCACAGCAAAGACATAAAACTACTGTCGAAACAGTGGGACCTGTGTTTCAACGCCCAAGGCAATTTATTTTAAATTTTAATAAAGGTATTTATTTTATTCGACTTGTCCACATTTCATTTGAGCAATCCTTATATTTTGTCTATGTATGGCTGGAATTTCTAACTGAATTTTTTTCTAAACTGAAAGTTTGGAAAAAAATCCCATTTCTTACAAGTTATGAACAATTGAAATAATAATGCGTGTATTTTGTTAAATTTCTCTACTCAGATAAAATTAACATTAATAAATCTATTCCTGAATTATATATTTGAAAAATTTTAGTTCAACGCCAGAATAGAATATTTAGCTATGTATGGATAAATAGTTATTATAGAAGCACCTTTTATGTAAGGAAAATGTTTTGAAAAGGTCCTTCTGAAAAAAGAAAAAATAGAATTAAATAATTTTTCTAGTAATAATACTTTGAAAAAAAAGTTTTAATGTATATTTTATTTCAACAACTGACACTAAATGTTAAAAAACTATCAATTTTTAAGCCTCATTAAACTCACTGTTTCGAACGAAGGCGGCTTCTTAAACTTGATATATTTTTTTCTTTACTTTTAATGGGTTACGGGTTAATATTTTACCATTGATGACCTAGTACATTCCCCGGGAGTCGGTATCTCTTTAGTGAGGCACCATATAGTTGGATACCAATTGCTGCAGGTAATTTTGGCACCTAATTTCCTCCACAGATGGAGGCACCTGAGCTCTGACGATGCAAACCTGTGCTAGGATTTCATTTTGCCGAGAGCACCAAAGCCAAACAGATACTTCAGGAATATTTCACATGACGTATAATCATACAACATGACTGCTGTCAATTTTTTGAATCATGAAAATACACCGACTTGGGCCACGGTTGAACCGGCTACTCTAGGTGCAGGAGGCAAGCGACAAATATATATATTAAAGTTCTCAAATCTGTCTACCCTCAGAAGGCCCACCTTTTTTAGGTGAGTACGGGTGTCACAATCCCGAGGTGCCCTAGTGATCTTTTCCGAAGGGGTTTACTGCCTTTGGTAAACACGGGTGTCGAGACCCCAGGGTACCCTAGTGATCCCTCTCTATTTTCGACCCTCCTTCTCGTCATTCAATTTTTCCGTTTCTTCTTTTCACGTCTAGACCACAGACAAAAATTTTGAAGCAAACTTCCTTACAATTATTTATTAATTTTTCTTATTAGAAAATTTACAATTTATTTTTAATAACAAATTTTGAATTATTTTATATTTTTAACTTATAATTTTTATAGAAATGTAAACAAATGTTTGGCGCAGTATAGCCGAAAACAGCTCTTGCAACATTACAACCCACAATCACTCACTCACTCACT
This sequence comes from Trichonephila clavata, assembly GCA_019973975.1. Classification (NCBI taxonomy): domain Eukaryota; kingdom Metazoa; phylum Arthropoda; class Arachnida; order Araneae; family Nephilidae; genus Trichonephila; species Trichonephila clavata. The sequence goes on along the minus strand of BMAO01030628.1, from coordinate 121,815 downwards.
CACTGTTCTCAAAATGTGGCTAAAGTTTAAAATTTTTATCTTTTTGAGTAATTTCTATTCTAGTATTGTGGATTAAAATACTTTAAAAAAGGTTTATGCATACACGAATTTGAAAAACTTTAATCATTTTCATGGAGTTTCTCTCTCTCCCAGCACAAGTATATTATATATGTATAATATATATATATATTTTCTTTCAATCAAGTACTTTCTATCTACAAAATATTTCTCTGCTTTATTTACTTAATAAATTTTAGTTTTGTCTTTAACCAAATTACAGATAAATTTACGATATTGCATTCCTAAGAGTTATTAATTTCTTTTGAAAGGGCTTCTTTTTAATTCCTTTTAGTTCTTAATCTTCAAAGAAATCGTGCTATTCTTATTTATTTTTAATTATCCACTGAACAAGAATAATAAAAATTACCTGTAACCTCAGTTCTGAAAAGGTTCCACGTCAGAAAGTTTTATGATGAGCTGACGTAATATTGCATCATTCATTGAATCTGACCAATTGGTTTATAAAGATTAAATCATGTGATATTATGGAACATTCTTAAAGTTTCTTACGTTTCAATAAATTCATGGCTGTTTGATTCTAAAAAGCGCACGTCTGTCGGCCATTCACTTTTACCTTTTCATGTGGTCATTACAACCTTTAAGATTCTTGAATGTATTGCACCTTCTATGAATAATATATTTTAATTAAAAAACATTAATTTGAAATGAATAATCAAATGTCATCATGTCTTCTGGTTTACCATTTTGAATATGATTACATACAAAAAGTTTAAGAGAAAAGCACTACGATTCATATATATATATCTGTGTGTAGCAGACCTTGTAAAATCGCAATCAACCATAATGAACTTGAGCTAGCTGAATATAAAATATTGATCATTCATCCGATCGCAACTTTGTGTGGCAGCTGAACTCAAATAGCTTAGTGATTTGTAACTTTTAATTCATCGCTAATGTTCAATAAAAAAAAACTTTAATAAAGGATTTATTAATACTGAATTAAAAATAAGTTTAGTAATTACTAGTGACTTTCGTGGGCTTGTCATATACAAAAAAAATAATACATATATTTGTGATATGCGCAGTTTATAATATTAAAGTTGCATTATAGCTTTAGCATCGAAGTACATTATTTTTGCTTTCAATACATTGTTGTTGTATGAGAGGAGGGTGGGGTGCGATGAAAGTTATGACTGAAAATTGGGTCGCAAACATGGAAAGTTTGAGAAGCACTGCCGTAGAGAGTACACTCAAACCAGTTAAGGGATTAAAACAATGCTTCTCAAACTTTCTCTATTTGCGACCCAATATTTCATCAAAATTTTCATCGCGCCCCCTTCCATACAATAACAATGTATTAAATTCAATATCCTTTGATGTAAACGCTTCAACACGACTTTAACCTCTTAAGTACCACCGACGTATATAAATATCTCGCTCAACCTAAGCGATAATCGCCCCAGACGTATATATATGTCTTTCCGCAGTACGATCTTTTCTGTGAACTGTTATCCATAAAATTATTCCGAAGGTTTTGATATGTAATAAAAGGACCTTGACAGTGTGCGTTTGCGAAGGATTTACTTATTTGAGAGAATTTGCTTATTTATTCCCTTTTTTCTCCCCTCCCCAATACATCACATACCCGCTCCTACGTAGGAAACGGTGATATGGGGGGGGGAGCGAATCGCGTAACTTTTAATTGGCAGTTAAGGTATCGCTGGTAATTATTAAACTTAGTATTGTTATTTTATTATTTTATTTTTTACTATATCAGAGTGTATTTTATTTGTTTACTTTCTTAAATAATCTTTTGCTTTCGACTTTTAAATATGCTCGCGCCCCCCTTGTAGAGTTATCACGCCCCGTCCCCCCCCTATAGGGGGGCACCCCACAGTTTGAGAAACTCTGGATTAAAATCAATACCTTTCAGAAAACAGGATTTAATTTCTTTTTCTCCCCACAACAGTTAAAATCGACAATACAAACCCGAAAATCAAATCAAATGTAATCCATCACAAAAACAAATTCCCATTCTTCTCGTAAATACTCCAAGGGCAAAACAAATCTGCTAAAAAATCTTTATGTGACTTAACAACATCTTAAAGCTATTCTTATACGCACTTAAAAAACACAGAATTATTGCTCATCAAGTCTCGCTATCAGGCACGGCTGGGAGGTGAGCAAAAACACATAAAAATAAAACTCCTGTATATCCAGACCCATAAAACTGTTAAAACGACGCCCACTCCTTGATAAGGAAATTTTAGTCCCTCCCCTATTCAATAAAGATCATATCTCCCTTGTTTTATCCCCCCACCCTTTTAGTCTAGGGCACAGAAACCCGTAAATGCGAAAATTGAGGCGCTTAAAATGACAATACGCAGACACATATCAGAAATTTAATTTTCCCCACGTTCTGTAGTAGGCAGATAAATCTTTCAACTCGCACGCTGATAAGGGATTACTATTTAGTTCCCTAAATTGAAAAGCTCGCGTGCTACTGTGTAAAGAAGGGTTGGGGAGGGAGCGAGCAGCTAAATGGAGCGGAGCCATGTCGAGCTCTATTCGTGATTTGAAACCTATCGGGGGCATTATCGCTGGTTCCTTGAACCTCCGAGTGGGGTTCGTAACGCTAGGAGAATTTTTGCTCGAAAAAAGATGATGTAATTTTAAACAGTGGGATTATAATTTTCCGAAGGCTTGAAATTGAAATAGGATTTGTGTAGAATCGTTCGAGCAAATAGGAGGGTGATATTTACCGAGTTTTCTAAATTAGCAAAAGAATGAAGGAGCTTATGTTTAGGGATTGATCTTTTGATCTGATTTTCGCTTGCGTAACAGGCAATCTCTTACCAGATGAAAATAACAAATAAAAATAGATAATAACGTAAAATGACTGGGTGAAATTTGGAAATATTTTTAAAGCAGCTGGAAAACAAAAAAAAAATGTTAATAATAAAAGCAAAGTCAAAATAATATTTGAAAATATTTGTAAAATAATCGAATTATTAAAAAAAAATTAAAAATAATAAACAAAAGTTTATAATGAAAGTAAAAAAAGGTAATAGAGGACGTAAATAAATGCGTAAACCAAAAGCTGAGTTAGGAACCTTTTATTTGAAAAAAAGCTTATGAATAGATATTTTTCTTTTCATATTTAGTGTCAGTTGAATTATAATATAAAACTGTTTTAAGAATATTATATCAAGGAAAATTTATTTAAATTTCATGTTTTGAGAAAAAGTGCAGAAAGAATGACATAATTCCGAACATTGTTTTATAAAAATTGCTTCTATATTTCGCCTATATATAGCTAGGACATTTATACCGGGGGTTGAACTAAAATTTTGAAATATATAATTTAAAAATGGATTTATTCATATTGTTTTGTATCAGAAAAAAGGAATTTTAACAGGAAACGCGCTTTATTATTCCAATTGATTGTAACTCTGGAAATAACTTGAATTTTTCTTCCATCTTAGATCAGAAACGGTGTAGAAACTCTTAGCTATGTGTAAATAGCCTAAATATTATTATTATAGAAGTATTTTTCATGAAAGAATGATTCGAATGTGTATATCATTCTTCCTTCATTCTTTTCTAAATATCGTAATTAAATATTTTTTATTGTAATACCATTATTAAAACAATTTTATATATATGTTTAAGTCCAACTGACGTTAAATACTAAAAACAATCTTAAAAAAAATCTTAAATTTTTATACGAAGATCAATGTTGTTGTTTTCTCTTGAATGCTTGATGATTTACATAATTACCAGTGTTGATCTGCTTGATTTTTTCTTATTAAAAAAGTTCTGAAATTATGTTTGATACACCTAAGGGATCTCAGGAGTGTTAATTTTTCATCAAGAGGTGAAAATATACAATGCTTTTAAATTCTTATAATTCTTTGAAAATATAATTAAATCTTTCAATTTCTTTATTCTTTTTTTAAAAAAGAATAATGTATCAAAAAGGTGCAAAATGTATAAAATATAATCACAATTTTAAAAGTTATAAGCATATAAAAATATGAAACATTTCTATGTAATAAATATTAAGTAAATTTTACGTTGAGCAAGATATTTTTTTAAATAGTAGCCTTTGATGAAAAAACTATATGGAATTATATAAAATATACCATACTGATTAAACCCTATTTATTTTCAGTATTATATATCGTTTGCATTTCAAAATATTTAAAAAATATTATAAGTATAAAAATATTTAAAAATGCATTTTTTTTATTTTAAAAAGTATTATTTATTGTTCCATTTATATGAAAATAACTACAGTGTAATAATGATGCATTTAATTTTATAAATTAACTTATTGCTAGTAATTAGAGCTACTATTTTGGAAAATATCATGCACAACGTAAAACTTAATATTCCTTGCAAAAATGTTTCTTATATTCAAATGCTTATAATTTTTTAAAAAGGTGATTATATTTTAAACATTTTTCATTTTTTTGAAGCCTTGTTTCATTATAAGTAATGTGTAAAAGATTTGAATTATTAAATTTTGACTTCAAATAATTGCATCTAATTATTCAAATGCTTATAATTTTTTAAAAATTTGATTATATTTTAAACATTTTTCATTTTTTGAAGTCTTATTTCATTATAAGTAATGCGTAAAAGATTTGAATTATTCAATTTTGACCTCAAATAATTGCATCTAATTGAAATTGTTTATATTTTCCGCTCTCGAGGTAAAATTAACACAGTAATTTAGGAGAGCCAATTTCCATTAAAAAGTAAACAGTTGCTAAAACGTAGTCACTGTTAGCCTGGTGTTTTGTCTAATGTTGCCAAATAACCGTTAGATTTAGTCTCACAAATGAAAATAAAAATAAAACTAAACTCTGTTGCCCAACAGGCCAAAGCATACTGGGCCCATCTCAGTTTTTGTGACCTTCAGCACTTAGGTGCAGGAGCAGATGTTCTGGTCAGGTGGTAAGTCTGACGTGAAACCCCTGTATTTAGTTCCCAACCAAGCTTGTTATTCATTTATCGGCTAACTGAAATGATGAAGGACGGAGTCGACCTTGCTGCTTCCTGGATTTAAACCACGGATCTGAGGCATGGAAGCACGTAAAAATGAAAAAGAATGTACTATTTTGAAGGCATGGGAACTAAAAATAAAAAAAATCTTACTGTGGTACCATGCATAGCCTTTAAAAATAATTCAAGGATTTAATAAATTACAAGAGTGATCTATTTATAAAGCTAAAACTATCCTCCAGTTGTATCACCGGTAAAAAAAAGTAAATTATATTTTCCTTTGTTAAAATGTATGCCTTGTGTATCCTTTTACTGTAAAATATGTAATGGAAGAGTTTAAATTAGGTTTTCTAAATATATAACAAGCGTAGAATTTTCAGTTTTACATAAGCTGCTAAAATATAACTGCAAGAAAGTTTTTAAGCCTAAGTATTTTCTTTTAAGAAAATTCTTGAAACTAGCAAAATGCTAAAAACCACTAAAAATATGATCGGTCTAAAACTATTCCCGAGAAATTTAAAACTTTATAGAAGTGCTTTTCCACAACTTTCTTTCAACGACATCGTTTGAGTTGTTTAAAAAAAGTTCCTTTAAGGAAAAAGAATTCTGAATTTTAGGATAAAAACTGGTTTTGGAATGCTTTAGAGAAAAATAATGCCCCAATTTCTCTAAATGTAAAGTATTTGGCGTCACATTCTTGAACTTAATTCTTTTTTAGAGTTCAATTACTTTGTAAACTAATAAGATCTTCTTGAATAAATAAAATTAGTACGTCTGCACTTTAATGTACGAATTAAATGCTATTTTTAGGAACAATTTTTAAAGCATAGAATATCAAATGAAGTATGTTTGTTTGATTATTATCAAAACAAATTGATGGCATATGTTTTTACATAAAAAAAAACGAAACCTAAAATTTTAAAAAAGTACAAGACCTAAAACATATTAGCTTAAGGAATTTAAATTAGTTTAGGTTAAATTAATCTGTTTGTTGACGAGAGGTTGAAAATTAATTAAATGATCAATCAATCTTTAGAGTTGATATTAAAATACGACTTTTTCTATTAAGGTAAAAAAAAAAAGTAATGGAAGAGGAATTAAACTAATATTATTTTTCAGTATAATTTTAAGAAAACAATGATAACATTAAAATATATTTTTAATTAAAATGTGTGTACCAAAAATAGAGAGAGTATTCACGGGTTTTATATAAAGGTAACCAACATCGTAAATACGTATTAAAATTATTTTTGCTCTCATATATGTATGAATTTTTTTCCCATTACATTTAAAGCAATGAATGAATTTTAAAATAGCTATCTAAAAATTATATTAATTTATAATTTTTTAACAATACTAAGTAATAATTTTAAATGGTTCTCAATAACAATATAAAATTTAATTACTGTTTTTTTTGGGGGGGGGAATTTTTTTTAAAGGAAATAACCGAATATTTCTTTTAGTGCGAAAAAGAACGAACATGAGCGAAAATGTAATTACTGTGAATTATTTAAAAGTAACAGATTCAAAACAAATTTTAAATATGCAGTCGCTATTTTAATGTTGTAAACACTCCATAATAAGATTTGGCACGTTTTTGTTTCGCTCACGCCAAGCTCATCAATTTGGCGTTATTGGAGAGAACACACACACACAAAATATTAATAAATATTAGTTGCCTTTGGCTTTCCATTTATTTTTGATGCATTGTGAAGCCGATATTACTGATAATAAAATACTGACTTGTTTTGAAAATGCGGTGGTAAAAGATTACCAGCGAGAATGTCCCATTTGGTATCAGTTGTATCACTTTTGGCGACTTTACCGTCTGAAACAAAAAGTGCCTAAGATTTTTTTACTTAATGCAAATGGCTTTAAAATTAATATATTCATAGTCCAACATATTTAAAATAATATGTAGGCGTATCCAATGTTTAATTGTTACAAAACTTTATGATGATAAACTGAATTAATTCTTCCTTGCGTTTACTGGTAAGTCAATTTTTGACTGTAAAATGAAATTTACTGTACCATATTTAAAAGGATGTGACTACATTTATAAGTACAGTACATGAAAAAAATCTTTTTTTCCCAAATCCGTATGAGAATATAAAAGAAATTTTCTTTTACCAGTTAAACATATATTGATACTAGCTGGTATACCCGTTCTTCGCACGGGGGAATCGAAAAACAAACAATACAAATGGAAGGATAAATAGGTTTTCAATTTGTTAATTTTAAGTGAATTGCAATTTAAACAAAAAAAAAAAAACTTTTGCTTATCTCAACTGAACAAAAAATCATATTTGTAAAATTTTAAGTCTGTAGGTCCAATAGCTGATATAAAGGAGCTTTTTTTATTTATAACGCCCCCGTAACTCCCTTGTGAGGGGTGTTTGAAAACACTTTCCTGATACAGCCTCAATACAACACTTCAATACTCATTTCTTCAAAATAAAAATAAATTCATAATTCTGTTTTGCGTTAATTCAATTTTTTGAATGTAAGAAAATGGAATTTAATGCATTTAAAGACATGATTGCATTTATTCAGAAGTACAATCCATGGAAAAAAAAAGATATTTCATATCCGTAAGTGAAAGAAATGAAACTTTCCTTTACAAATAAGGTGGCTATAGTAGTCTAGTTGAGGTGCTCAATAGCTCGTGGCAGAATTATCATATTTGGAGCCCCAGTGCTATTTAATATAAACCATGTAGAGGAGCGGATTCACGTCAAATCTGTCATGACTTTCAGTCTTCCCGTTGGCGTGGTGTGATAGTTTGAACCGTAAGAGGTGGCGTCCGCATCATTTAATGGTGGTTCCAAGATATGAGATCTGTCACGAATAGTCCTTTTGTTGCTGCAAAACGGGGTGGCCGAACTGTGGTCCGTAGCACTTTTCTAGGTTTCCGTGAAGATCTTACTTTTAATGTTCATACACTAAAGTGCTTTTAAATTAGGGATACCTACCTAGTAAAAAGTCAGGCCTCTTCCGATCTTGATAACGGCTGCCACACATAGATTCAACAAGTTTCAGGAAACATTTCACGGGGATGACTTGCCAAATAGGGGCTAAGACTGTCTATAATTCAATAAGGTTCTGTGGTGATGTGTGATAAGCTTTCACTTCTTGTTCTAAAACATCCCTAAGATGCTTAATAGGATTTATATCTGGGATTCTAGGTGGTCAAGTTAAGACAGAAAAGTCAGAAGAGTGCTCAGCCAACCAGCCAATAGACAACCAGGACTTGTTAGAGGTACATTTGTCTCTTGTTGGAAAACTCCATTATCGAGCGGGTAACAGAACAGCATAAACTGATAAAGAGGATCACCCAGAAACTCCACGTACCGAATTGCATTGATGGAGGTTGTACACGCACCACAGATCGCAAACAGTGCCACGATAAAGCACCCCAGACCATGAGTGAGCCATCATGTCCTTTATACAGTTCCAACCCGGCATGAAGGATTCATGGCTTCAAGAGCTTGACGCCATTTTCTCAGCCTATCGTTAGCGTTAAGTAGTCGGAATAAGTAGTAAGCGTTAAATAGTAGTTGACGTTATATATATATATGACAGGTCCCAGCCTGCATGTTAAATGATGAGGCATCATCTGTAACAACTACTTCTTTTATTCTTCTATACTAATCTAATATCCAACATGGCGTCCCTTAGGCGCGCTACACCATAGAACAATAGACGGTAATCCCGGCCATTAGTCCACCAGCTACTTCTCTCCAGTACGCGTTCGCCTTCGTCAGCGCTCGCTCCCTTTTAAATAGGCTTATTTACCCACAAATCCTTACGCGATGATAAAGAGTTCGCTCTATTTTTATTTCTTACTACTTAATTTTAAAGCTAATCTTTTCAAACCTGACATATATATATATATAAGTAGTTAATGAAACACTCCAACATTAATATTGTATCATGGCTTCGCTATCCTGCAAGGAACTAATTATTTTATCACACTATTCATTTCATCCAAATTGACGCATTTTTTCTTTATAAAATATGTTTGGCATTTTTAACGTATATCGTTAACGAGCTTTTTCTTCACACATTTAAAGGAAAAATTGGTTATTTTTGGAATATTTTGAAATTTGAAAAACTATTTATTATTAAAAAATATATAAATTATTATTTTTTTTATTTCTAATGTGCTGCGGATTGGCGTTTTACCATTGCATACCTAATACATTACTCGGAAGCTGGTTTCTCTTTTTAGTGCAGCACCCTATAGGCGGATACCAATCATCGCTGGTAATTTCGATGCCTAGTTTCCTCCCTAAAGGGAGGCACCTGAGCTTTGACGATGCAAAGCTGTACTGGGATTTAAATTTGCCGAGAACACCCAAGCCAAACAGACACTCTAGGGATCTTTTACACGTCGTATAATCATTCGACATCACCACTGTCAATTTTCTGCATCATGAAAATCCACTGACTTTGTGGGGTCGCTTGCGAACTCGCATTAGGTGCAGGAGCAAACGACAAACCAAAGCCATCTAGCCGGCATATATAAATTATAATTTATCAAATTTTCAAGAAACTTGTAAGATATTTCTGTCTTAAATTGTGCTTTACGTTTAGTTCATGCTCTCGATTTTTGTCGAGCACAGCCTTATCGCCAGTTTGGCGAAATATGGTCCATAGAGGGCTGCCAGTTGAGGTGTTCTCCATCGGGGCTCTAAATTTCGTAGTTTGTTGCTAATATCCTCGTGCTGCTTTAAAGTATAATGTTATAAAATCGTTTAATCATTTATGAGAAAAAAAATTAAAAAATACAAGTATTTTATTTAATTTTATTAAATTAATTTTTTATTGTAACAATAATGCTATGTGTTGCTATTTTATATCAAATGCAGGACAATACGCTTAACGAGAAAACGCTTAAGACGAAATATCAGTTAACACGAAATAAAACAACGGTCTGGTTAAACTACTATGGATTTTTGTGCATTTTTTTCCTTAACATGAAACGAAAATTGCTTAACGAGAAAAGATTTCCCCTCTAGAATGAGAAAATACGAAAAGTATAAGACACTTAATCAAATGTTTGAGAAATTTCTGTATTGAACTGTCCGAATGTATCATTGGAAAAATTCGTTGCATTATATGATGATAATGTGTGTAAAGCCCCAATTATAGTACACAAAGACATTTCGAAGTTTGTTAAAAGCTCAAAAAATATTGATACAGATTCCGACGACGAAAATAAAATGAATATAGCAGCTCCCTATTACCACGTCAGCGTCACCTGAAATGAGCGCAGAAAGAAAAAAAATATGCGCAGTTATTTAGACGCACATTTCAATAGTGAAATGGATAAAAATATGAACAACGTCAAACAGTTTGTTGACAATTTCATACTAAAACTAATATGAAATGAAAAGAGAATATTTTCCAAAAATTCAATACATCGTTTTTTTCCTCAAAAAACTTGAAATTATCGACTCAATTGTTTTTGCTGTGACTGTTTTCGTTTTATCGACTTTTATTAAATGCATGCATAAAAAACACATTTAAGTAAATAAAATGTATTCAATTAAACTTAATTTTGTTGAGTATATGCTTTTTTCTAGCATTCTACAAAAAATTATTTTAACACGGAAAAATATTTCAGTCACCTCAGTTTCTTGATTTTCTCTGTATTTACAAACAAACAAAAAACGCGCATTTTACATTACCTTTTAATTTGTTTTCATCAGTACTTTTTAAAAAAATTAATACTAATAAACGAAAATAAGAAATAAGACAAATAAATAATTTAGTTTCTTTAAATAAATCTTTGCATTTTTAGCTATTAAGTAAATATTGCTATGACTAAAAATAAATAAAGTGCCAAATGAAAGCATAAAATTGTATACCATATATTTTTTAAATATACAAAAATTCAAAATACATAATCAGGAATTATTCAAACAGTTATACCGTATAATGAATAAAATATTTTACCTTGATTAATACTGAATTTTACAGAATTTACAACAAAAAATACAAATTTGTACGCACAATTATTTAAATCAATCGGCAAAATTAATCCATTGATTATTCTTTCAAAAATAAACATTTTTTTATGCCATCATTTACCAAAGCATCTTTCAAGAGCTTAAAATGAAAAATTAATTTCTGCTATACGCCTAACGATTCAAATCGAAATAAAAGGAAGAAAGAAAAAAAAAAAACGAAACTAATAATTTAATGTACCTTTTGAAAAACGTTACCACGTTCAGTTTGTTCGAACTAATGTGCCTAATTAAAAATAATATCTAACGCAAATTGTCGATTTGTATTTGAGAACGCAGAATTCGTACAAGGAAATGACATGCCAGTGGAGGGAAAAAAAGAATGGAAATAGAATGAAATATTTTACCTCGGGGCCGAAAGTATTTGCAGGCTAATTGAATTTTTATTTATCCGCTATTAAATTGCATAAGACGAAGAATTTATTCCATTTCTTAAGTGGGATGTTTTCTTTGATCGTAAATTTTCACAATCGCTGTCGCTTTGTGCGGTTCTTTATCTAACTGTAATTCTTTTCCAGTTTATATTATTAATGGGTACTTATCCTAATGTAATATTTTTTCTTCTTATTTTCGCTTTGCGGTTAATCATTTTAAAAGTAAGTTTATATTAATTCGAGTAATATATTTTTCTGAGAATATTTTGTTTAACTATTACTCTATCTAAAGTTACATGAAGAAATATCCAAAAGTATATTCATTTTCAAATAAAATACTTGTTTCTAACATAACAGCATGAAATTTAAGAATTAAAGGTGCTCTTTTTTGGAAATATTTCTGTAATTTAATATTATTTTAGCCGTCAACTTATTTACAAGGTAAGCACTGTTTTATAGGACTTTCAAAAATATTAATCTCATTTTAATTATCATAAACGAATACCAAATACATTAAATGTTATCAAATATTATATACCGTATATTTCCGGATATAAATGAATCCATATAAAAGCTATAAGGGTGCATTTATTCTTTAAAAATTTAACTAAAATGTGAAACTTGTACATAAAAAAAAGCAAAGTGGAAAGCCACGCGAGAGAAGTGAAACTTCTTTGGCAACGTTGGGCGTAAATGCAGAAACAGATCTAATTATATTAAACTACTGGTAGAATTTGCTTTCATCAAATAAAATTCAAACTTCATTCATTGTATGAAAATAATATTTTTATTCAATTTTCATGCATCGTCATTTTCCAAGAAATACACACATATTGTGTGTAGTAACTGAAGTAGGATATAAAAATCCTTGATTGTTGTCAATCAAGAAAACGGGAGAAACTGTATCAATAGTGGTTCTTTATATTGTTGCTCCTTCTCTAAAATAAGTATTTATTGTCAAATTCAGTGTCCGTTTCAAGAATTCAATGAGTGGCTTTGCTTCTTCTGAAGCAAAATTAACATTTAAGTCTCCAGTAAAGATAATCGGCTGTCATCATCGGATCCAATGATTGCAGCAACCTCTGGTGCGTACAGCACTAAAACTTTATGGGTGAAGATGATAACAGCTATGACAGAAATACCTGGTGATATTTCAACTGGACTTGCAGCTAGTTTTCCTTCTTTTCTTTCACGAAATTCTTTTCCTCTTTTTGCATTTATTCTAGGTATTCGAACTAGAATTAATTTTAATTCTACGGAAATAAAAATTAATAATATAAACTTAATGCATCCCTCACAGAAGTCACTGTGTTTGCTTACAAGACGCTATCCGTAGTGATTCTGGTGCGAACGTCAGTGAGAAAAACACAATGCCCCAGACACTCCCTAACAGGAAACATGTAATGGTAATATTTTGGGTGCGTTTATTCGTTGAAAACGCGGCAGGTTTATTATATAAAAGCTACGAAAATACACCACGCGTGTTCGTTACGAGTAGCAAGGAGACCCACTTAATATCTACAATATCTAAGCGTCTTTAGTCCAAATATCAAGATGCCCACTCCATATCCCCTTAGCAATCGTCCAACTTTTTCACGGATTTGACGCAAGTCACGGGGTCCCCGCTATCTTTTCCTCCCTCTCGCTACTCCTCACCATGGCGACGATTTGGAGGAAGATGGCGGGGGGAAATCACTACTTCCGTTCGCTTTTTTCCTGCAACGCAAAACTGGGGAAATTTCCCTTTCACTCTCGCGCCTAAAGATGAAGAATAGAAAAAAAGACTGTATAGAGAGTCGTCTCTTAGACGGTTGATTGCTACCCTTCTTTTTTTCTTTGACGTCCTCGGCAGTGTTTCACAAACTTTTGACAAATGTGTAACTTTTCTATAATTTTCGCAACATAGAGTATCTTCGTAAAAAACTGGTTGTATTTTAGTAACAATCAAAGTATAATTATTTGTTTCTTTTTTGTGATATACACAAAATAATAAGAAAAGAAAAATCAATTATTTCTAATAAAATACAAATAAATGTTAGAATGGATGAAATAGTTTGTGCTGTGATGACAGATCGTCATAATTTGATTCCCTGGTTCTTTATTTTATTCTGAAATGCAGTTCCACGTCCAAATATCTGTTCCTTTTTTTCAACTTAGTTTCTTCAAACGCTGAAATAGCAACTTCGCATAAATATGAAGATTAGGAAAAGCAAAGTGTGCGTTTTTCAGAACGTTTTTTGTTGAAACCGGATACACAAATATTTGTAACCAGAATGATGATAAAAAAACTCTCTTTATGTTTATTTTTCAAGAATTCGTTGGCAGCCAATTCCAATATTTTATAAAAAATAATAAAAATCAGTGGGGCTAACTAAAGCATAATAACAAGCATTTCTGATAAGAAGAAAATGCACAAACGCTAAAAATAAGCAGGAGCCTGGAGAAGCCACTTAATATTAACGAAGTAAGTTGTCTGTGTAATTGTGTTATATTCACACCGTATCACACCGGACCCTCTCATGCCTCACAGCACTTTCTTGCCTCATGAGAGCGTAGAAATAGGTGCAGCTAAGCACAGTGCAGTGCAAATCCCCAATAAACTCCGGTGCAACGCGTTCCTACACGAAACCCTTCCTGTATCTCTGGGGGTACGCATACCTCATTTTGGGAAACACGGCTCTAGGCTATTGGTCGCCCAAAGAGTGTTTTTTTTAGAAGCGAACGATAAATGGGACACATCTTTTTCAAAGGCTTAACATTTTTTAATTCCCAATAACAAGTGGTCGAGCTATACATGTATGGAAGGGATGTGCTATTTTGAGGAAGAAATGCCAAAGATTGTATTCTCTGTGTCGAAGTGGTAGGTTAATTTATGATCCGTTATATTGCTATATAATATTAAGCAGATAATTTACTGCATCTCTTCATCTATAGCTGTCTATTTGTCTTCTATCTATAGCTGTCACTCAATGCTATCCTTTATCTTCTAACCTCTCTGTCTCCTTCTCAAATCTAAAAGCTACACAACATAATTTACATAGACCGCGTCTTCTTCGGGTTAAAGTTTTCATTAAATAATATTTAAAGAAAGTATTTCTCCAAAAGGATTATTAAGAAAAACGTGGATAGACTCGTTACAAAATGAATTTTGATATTGTTCTCAATTTAGAACTTCACATATTAGTTAAAATTTTAATTTATTTCTTAGTATTAAAAAAAGTACTTAATTCATTTTTTGGCAGTGTATTAAATATCATTTGCAAAAGTTTTTCATTAATTTACTTTAAGGGGTCTCAGGGGTGTTAAAAATGTTTCGAGAGCACAAAATATGAACAATTTTCGACTAGAAATAATTCTTTGAGGTTAAAATGAAATAATTTGATTCTTTTACACATTTTTTATAAAGGAATAAAGCTTCAAAAAAGTATAAAATGTCTAAAATATAATCATAATTTTAAAAATAATAAGCACATAAATATAAGAAAAATTTTTGTAAGAAACAAATAGTAAGTTTTACGACGCGCATGATATTTTCTGAAATAATAATTCTAATTACTAGCAATAAGTTGATTTATAAAGTCAAATATATCCTTATTAGATGGTAGCGATTAGATATAAAAAGAATAAAAAATAATATTTTTAAAAAATAAAAAAAGTACATTTTTAAAATTTTTTTCAAAAAATTTATTTTTTTTAAAATTTTTCAAAAAATTACAAATATGTAATACTATAAATAGCTAGGATTTAAAGATTATGATAGAGTTTATAATTCTGTAAAGTTTTATGCATCAAAGTATGATAGTTTTTGAAACGCAATGCGCGTAAGTGAAAAAACACAAACTGAGAAAAAAGGCTTTAAAGTTTTAAATTGAATTTGAGAAAATAAATTTTAAAACTTACATGCTAAAATGCTCCAGGATCATAGGATATGCCTTCCTGTTGCCCAAACAGCTCAATTTCTGTACTCTTTTTAATTTTTTTAATCTCTGCGAGATTCAAACGATGACGTTGAGCTCCTCTTTCTTGACGTAAAGATTCGACGATTGTCACGTTCAGCCAGGAACACACAAACATTTTTGTTAATTTTTAAGCCAAATTTCTCTAAAATAGTAATAAGTATTTGATTTCCATCATTAAAAATGCTGGTTGCTAGATTTGCAGCAATCTCTGCAATCTGAAGGATAGAATCAATCGTCATCGGACAAAACTTCCAGATTAATGAATTTAAACTTTCATTAGGATTCTGTGTCTTACCTCCTAAGCATTTCTTCAGGAGTGCCAGATGAGATAAGTCTGCAAATACAGGCTTAATTACATCTCGAACAGCTTTCGCAACTGAGGGTTTGTGTTTATAATTTTGTAAATTATTATTAATTGCGGCATTATACTTACACTATGTATTTGGATTTGTAGGACAAAATCAGTGCATCGGTTCATCATCGGTGCTGCAAGAATGACCCCGAACAGCCCAAATGGCTTTCCGCATTTCCTTTACACTAGTAGAATTGCATCGAATAGCATTACCATAGTAATGCGCAAGCTTATCAATTAAACTATCATTAACCTACCTTTACCGCCTATAGTTTTACCATCAGATAATTTCTTCTTACCATATACTAATTTAAGCTTCCTAAGTCTTGTACCCATTCTCTTTTGCACATGGCCTACACATTCTATTTTCTGAATAAGATGGTCATAGCCGTATGGATTGTTTTCAGAAAGGGCATTGAATGTTTTTGTGTCGCCATCTACTATGTAGTTCGAATATTTCAGGTCGTGAAGCTTTTCTGATCGATTAAAAATCCTCAACATCCCGTCAACCTCCATCTTACCAGCAGAGCCAGAATAATTTTTTCTACATGAAATCTTATGCGCTCTTTGCAATTTATTGTACTTGATACCAAACTTTACCCCTTTATAACTGTCGCTTCATTTGCAAAATGAGGACAACACTTCCCGATCCAAAACCTTACCTGTTTCGCTCCCTATTAGAGTACATACTCCAATCAACGATGAATGTCCTCTCGTCTTCCAGGTCCCATCACCACTTATCGTTAAAATGTTATCAGGTAACGAAGAATTTTCTTCGACAGCTGCCCTGTTCATGCTTTCTTCGGTTCTCATAACAAGTGAAAGTTTATTATTAATAACATCATATGATTTTTGTTCAACAGGATTAGGAAGACTCATTACAGAACAAAAGGTTTTTAATGACTCTAAACCTTGACCTATGCATCCCATTGCTAAAATAGATCTTCTGTTAATTTCTGGAGCATTATTTTTATTCCCAATGTTTTCACAGCTTGAAAAAGTACAAATACTCCCACATTTTTTACAATGTATTTCAAAATTCGAACATAAACCACGAGTGGATTTTTCATTAATTGTTAATGGTTTATGACATTTTAAACAGCATGATACTGACAAAATAGAGCTAAAGGTTTAAATAAAATAAAAAAATACGATATTCTTTGAAGTTTTCACTTACCTTAACAAGATTTGACTTTAATGAAGTCAGAATTCCTGAAAGTTTTTTACTAGAAGTATTTTTCATTTCGGCACACTTACTTGTACTTTTCATTTCTACACACTTCTTCGTATGTTTAATATCTGTAACATGTGAGTCACTTACCTTTAAATATTTATTTCCTCTTAATCTTTTCCTGGGGCACATTGCCCAACGATTTTTTCAAAATAAAACAACAAAAATCTTCGCTTTAGATAAGCGTTTTAAAAAAACGTGTACTAAAGTAAACACAAGAGAATCAAAACACAGCAGAATGAATGTGTTGAGTTGCAGGCTTCCTTCTGATCAACTCAAGCGCTTAAAATATTTCATGAGGCTTATTAAAAACAAAAAAATAAATGGTATGCATGAATTTAAAAATAAATGGGCGTGGCATGTGTCCATTTAAAAGTTGTTATGACTAAATTGCTGTTTGCAATTTTTTGAATAACTTTCGAAGTTTTTAGAGTATTGTCACGTGGTTAGTATCAAAATGTTCAGAAAAAAATGAAGAACAAGATATATTTTTTTCGAAAATTCGAAAAAAAAAATTTTTAACACCCCTTAGACCCTTAATCCATAAGCATTCATCTCAGTTTTTTTTCATTCTTCAATTTAATACGGAATATTACAAGAACAAGTTGGAATACTTAAATAAAATAATATCGTCACATGTTGAGAAAAATTTAATTCTACTCTCCGTATTCTTCATTGTTTCACCAAGCAATCTATAATGGATTTCTTTTCCCGTTTTCATCATTTTAAAAACCTACGGTTTTTTTCCCTTAAAACTCCGTGATTATGAAGAGAACGCTGGAGAGAAAAAAATGGGGAAAAGCGGAAGGCGTAATTCTGTTTAGAAAATAATTTTCCCTCAGTCTCTTTCGTAACAAGTTTTAGGACCCTTTTACATGAAACGTTTTTTCCCTATTTTCCAAGACCTTTTTATTCCCTTCTACGTTCTAAGATTAATATTGCAACTCGTGAGATAAATGCTTTGCAGTTGCTGCATGCATATAGATATATTTTGATTCAGCTTTATATTTTTTTTCTCCCTTTTTATGCTTTTCGCGTAATCGAATTTCGCCTCAATTTTTAGTGAGGCGAATAAAATGCTCTTGGAGAGAAGCAAATAATCAATTAAATTACCGAGTTTCATTTGTGAAGTTTTTATTTTTTGCTTTACTGGGATAATAGATTTTTAACTATTTTTTTTAAATCCATTTAAAGGTTACTTGGTTCGTGGATGAAGATTTTTGCATTATTCTCAAATATTCAGCATTCCAGTAATTTTACATAATAATTTTACTTACTAAAGATTAAAATGGGTGGTATATAAAATAAAAATATATGTATTAATATACAAGCATAACTTTCTTTTCTGCTTAAATACAAATAACGTAATTTTATCATTCATGAGGAATATAACTGAGTAAATTTCTTGCTTTTAATAACTAGAATCCTGAAACTATTATTATTATTTTTATAACAAACAGTAAAATTATATTTTTCAAAAAGTTAATATAAAACAAAATGCAATTTGATTTTGTCTTTTTAATGTATTGCAATAAAGATTATGTTGTTTTAGAAAGAAATATTAGATTTGGCCTGAACGTTGAAGTATAATTCTCGTAATTTTTTCGATTGTGTGTTTTGTTTCATCAAGTTCCAGCATTAAATACAATGGATAAATATAAATAAAGCACAAAATAAATGTTCTACAATTCTGATGAATGACAAAACATTATTTACCGCACCTAAATACCCTAAATTTGTGAGTTTTGTCAAAAATTGGCAATTTTTTTATGATTTTATTTTATAGACCATCTTATTATCTTTATAAATATACCAAATTTATTATTTTCCGTTCACTACAACAAAAATTATAAGTGTTTCAGTAAAAGCTGATGCAATTACTTTAAGCAAGATATACTTCAATACACGTTTTACTCGAAATGTGCTCATTTGAAAATGCTTAAACAGGGACAGTGATTGCTGAAAAAGTTTTGAAAATAATTTACTGAAATTTTTTGTGTAAGTTTTGTATAATAGTAGAAGGGTTTAACAATCACTGTTTTATTACAAATTTACAGATCCTTATATTAATATAATCACTGTTATTTTAAGCAATTTTGTATAATAACTAAGATAAAGTGTTCTAGTTTTGCACAAGATACAATATTTATTATCCTGAAAATCCTTTCAAAAATGAATAACGTAACAACACATCAGGATTGAAAAATTAAAAATTTGTTCATAAACATTTGGTACATAATGGGTCCCATTTTCGTTGTTTTTGTAAGTTTTTATCATTTTAGTAATAATAATTTTTTCTCTTCTTAATTTTAGCATATTTTTTTAAAAATGTAATAAACAAATCTGAGAACCGCGAAAAAAAAATCCCCATATCTCCATTTCTTTTTTTAAAGTTGTCGCAAGTAGTTGGATACCTTGAATACAAAACGATCTAAAATATTATTTTTTTAAATGATTTCTTTTCGGTTTTTCCAAACTTTTTGGTTTTAAGAAGAATGTTCACAAATGATTAGTTATGAAAATAATAGCTAAAATATGATATTTGAATTTCAGAATAGTAATGTATATTAAATATTGGTTATACATTAAAATAGAATTGATAAATGATTTTAAAGAATAGAAATTTGTCTTTTAGTAATGAAAAAAATTGTACTTAATTTAAAGTTTGAATGTTACTTTATTTTAATTATACGTAATAATTTACATTTTTAATGTAGTGTAATTTCGCTTTAAATAAGTAGCGATATCCCGTTTGAAGAAAATATAAGAAAGAAGTGTTTCCTTTTTAAATAATGTCAGTAACGCTGAAATTTATTACGAACCCGTCAAAAAAACTGTACGAATTAAACTTAAGTTATTGACGCTTATTTAAATAATTTATTCTATATGATAATGCACTCCTAGTATAATTTTAATCATAGCACAACTAAAAATCAAACAGCAAAAAAAGTAAATTAATATTCTCAAGATTTCATATTTTGTTTTATATATCTTATTATTTTTAAAGATTATTTTTCATTTTAATTCATCTATTTCATTTATAAAAACAATCCAGTATCATTTCATATATGATCCAACAATTTCAGATCAATGTATCTTTGCGTTAGCGTCTGTTGATAAAAAAAAAAATGGAGACATAAGACCCAGTCAAGACTGGGAGTTATTGTAACGGAAAGGTTAAATTTATTGCGAACTTCATCTGATAAATATTGACCATTTGCGGAAATATGTCCGCCAGAGTAGCTTTTCGTCGAGGGCAATAAATCCTCCAAGCACTTTGACTCTTATCAGAAGTTCAACTACGAGCGAACCAAGCTTGTTCGTAGCCAAGCCCTAGTCCGCTTTGAAGTAGTTGTTTATAGACATATGCTGTTGGCGATATCTTTTGATTTATAAGGATCTGAAAAGAAGGACATGGGCCTATTGTGTAAGCGTGATTTGTAGCAAAAGTTATTGTGTGAGATTGAAAATTTATCCGAAAACACAGTGGAATATCAGAATAAGCACAAGAGAAGAGAACTTAGCCAAATAAAAAGAAAGAAAATAAAATTTTTTACACAACATTTTCTTTTGAAATACATCGCAGCAAGGAATCAAGGCATTGAAATCCTTTTTTTATGGTTTATTTTTAGATGCTGTTTTATTTTTGTGCTTTGATGGCATGCTTGGGTAAACTGCGGGTTTTTAGACTAGTTTTCCCAAACTATACGAATTCGATATTTAATTAACGAAAAACAATTTAGGGATTTGGTCCGAAGGGTCTCTCGACTTGAAAATTATCCTGCACAAAAAGATTTCATTTGTAATGAAGCAACTTTCCGCTGAGCAGCCGATTTTACAAGATTGGGAAAAAACTTTATTTCGTGGAACGGGTGTATTTCTAACTTTCTTTCTAGTTATTAAGTTTTCTTCGATTATTGGTAGTTTGTTATCAATACGGCAATTATTTGCTGGTAATTTATGAGGGTAAGACAGCGTAAAAGGAAGTTTTCAATTATAATTTTTTTTGTGTGTTTGCGTTATTGACAATAATGATGTAATACGTGTTTATTATATTTGATTACTTCATTAAGTGGATTTTGTGTTCGTATTGTAAATTCACGGATATTGCGTTATTTTAGTGTCTTACGCTGCAAAATATTCTATTAAAAATAGGGGAAAGCCTAGAACATTTACATTTATTTACACAAATGTAAATTAGTATACATTGATAATACTAATAATTAACAATAAATGAGTGTGGAAATTCAGATGACGAAGTAATTTGACTATGTATGAGATTTTTATGTTTATACCGTAAATTCCTGTGTATAATATGCACTTTTAACAGAAATACACACAAGTAATATAAAAAAAAATTAGTCAATTTCTACCTAGGATTTCTCAAAATTTCATAATATAGAAATATGTTGTCGCTTTTAATCGAAATTTTAAATGCAGTTAGGAATCCCATAATTTTTGCTTTTTTAAAAATGTTCAGAACATAGCAGTTACTAGAAAATAGTTTGTTGCACAGGATCATGTATTTGATTTGCGATTCAAAAATGTTAAGCACACAACACAAATAGCGGTTTACGATCTAATTTCTTTTTAGTGTGTGCTAAAAACAAAGATTATAATTCCAAGTTAAATATTTGCAAATTAAAATAATTTGAACAATATTAAAGATTTTTAAAGAAGGTAAACTATTTTTAAGAACTATCCCCTATTATAAGTGGCTGAAAATTTATGTTTAAAAATATAATTTTCCGTAAAAATAATGAAACTGCTTTAGTTTTTATATCAATGATAACAATTCTTACTTCTTTTGTAAGGAAAGTCTCGAAAGATATTTAAAAAGAAGCTCAAAATAATTTCTTTTATTAAAAAATGTTTATACAATTTTTACTAAATTCGATTTTTATATTCTACCATCAATTACATAACACTTACTTCGGAACGATATCCAGATGCTTTTTTTTAAATCTATGATGAAAGAATTACAATTAAAATATTTGAAATTTACACAATACTTGAATAAGGCGTGCATAAACAAATAATATGCATTAATTTAATTGCACTCTCATTTACATATCTTTTACCAAGATTTTTCCTACTTTTGTTTAAAAAAAATCAATTACCTTTTTATAAAAGAAAAATGTAAGAAATCAGTTTATAGAAACAAAAAGAATTCTCATATGTTTCTCTTAAATAAAACGATCAACGCTGCTTTTTTTCTTCATAAATGTGAATAATTATTGTTTCTCGTTATCCAAGACTCAAGAATGAAAAATCTGCAACATTTGATTCACAAATTGCTAAAAAGTAAAATCATGCAATGATAACTTATTCTTAAGCCCTTATATTTATTTATTTATTTGTTCATTTCTCATGGCATTGTTGCTAATGGTTATGAGGGGAAAATACAAGAGAAATCTATTTCAGATACAATCCGGAATACAATGAAACTAAAAAAAACATAAATAGAATCTGTAAATTACCATACTTTGAAAAGTTGCAAAACTTTATGATGGCTGTACCACTCCATATGTGGAAATAATGTGATTTCTTCTGCATTTTCAACCTGATAGATGTGTTCTTTTATTTGGAGAATGCTGCTTTATGCTGCTTAATGCTGATTTTAGCCGTTTCCGCAACATGTTTCATTCTTTGTTATTAATGGTTGTTTTTCTCAGCAATTTTTTTTACCGGAAAATAGAGAAAAAAGACGAAATAATTTGTGATCGTTTTTGTCACTTTTCCCCTTGACTGAATATTTAATAGGCATTTCTTTTACCCCCTTAATGTTTTCTATGAAAACCAGTATTTATTACAATAGTTTAATAAAAAAATTTATCCGATAACTTAAAAACCATTTAAAATGTTATAGTTTTTATTCACATCTTTATAATCTTTTGTGTATGCAGAAGTCTATATTTATTCAGTTAATCGGATGTGCTTATGAGCGATTTGTATGCAAAACCAACGTTTATAAATCTTAGAGATTAGGCATTTATAGTATTCCATATTGAAGTATAAAACTTAGAACTTGGTGTGTTAAAATATTAGAATACTTACTTGCTAAAGTTTCTTATAATTTATATATATTGAAAAGCGCACAAGTTTTAAATTTTCAAAAGCACTGAAACAAGGTAAAACTTTTTGCATGGTATTCCGGAATTGAAACACATGGTACAAAGTGAAGTTTATTATTTTTTTATCAAAAAATAATTATGTGCACATCTTCTAAAATCCAGCTGTTATAAAATTTCTTTTGCTCTTTGATGTACATCATAAGTTCAAATTTTAAGAAAATATTCTAAGAAAAATTACTGAACATTTCTCTTTTTTTTTCGTAAACTATTTCCGTTAAGATTATAAACATTGTAATGTTCTTGTAGCATAAAGAAGCAGTTTGTCAAAAATTATAAATAATTGCTTTTTTAAAAAAAACTTTAAAAAGGTATTGGACATTTACCTGATTTGTCCAGAAAACGGCATTTATGTTTGCTATAAAGGTATGTATATATCGTGATAATTGCATCGCTGAAACAAAAATAATACCTACGGTAATAAAGTATTATTAATAAATATTGTGATAAGAATATTTGAGAATATGTAAAAGTTATGTATATTAAATATACTAATGTTGAAACTTGGTTGGAAAATTTATTTTTACCAAGAAAAAATTATGAATATGTGAATGAGAAGTTTGAATTCAAGCTGTTTTACAAAACTGTGAAGAATAGACTTGCCGAATATCCATTGCTATTGGTACTACTGTTTGATTTATTTTAAAAGTAGTGGTAGCCTAGGTCTATATTATGAAAACTAAATAGTTGACTTTACAAAACTGGCTACTTTTTTTTAAGGAAATGTGTAGTGTTCTTCTTTCCATATATTGTACTCTGCATTTTGATGCTTCATCAAATAGACGATGAAGGAACATAAATCCATTTACGTCGAAATGACTAGATCTAACAAGGGGATGGAACGACTAAGGAAATTCATTTTGGGACGAGATTTGGCTTAATAGTAATACTCATGGAGGGTGGTAAACCCTCAATGTATTAGCGCCGATTGACCAGTAAATTAGGAGGAAATAGCCTTCGATATTCATTCTTATCTTTTATGCAATTATATTTTAATTACTTCCAGCGACGCAGTGGCATAGTGGGTAGTGCACCTGCTATCTACGCGGATAGATAGGGTTCGAGTCGCGCAATCAACTTCTTTTTCAATTCGTTAAATTATGTTTTGAAACTAAATAAATTTATTTAAAAAGAGTTTATAAAATATTTTATATAATTACAAAATAATTAAATTAATAAAATATAAAAAAATAATTTTTTTTATTATATTAATTATAAAATATTTAATTTAATAATAATAATACATTTTATATAGTATTTTAATATTCTAAAGAAGTACTACTATTACATCAATTCTCGTCCCCAAATGAATTTGCTTAGTCATGCCTATTCCCCTTGCAAATATTTGTGGTTCCAACAGCCTTTAGTCCTTCACTATATAATATTTTAAAAGTTTGTATGGTGTCCTCAACGTTAATGTCTTCATTTTCCAGACTTTTTACATTAATTGTGACAAGAACAATAATTTCTCCTTCAAAAGTGAGGCGTTTTTGACATGCAAAGGTGTGGTTGAGTTATCCGGACTGCCGGGTTATCTAATGCCGAGTTTACGGGACTCTATTGTATAAAATATGGAATAAAAATTTCTGAAGCAAGGCCAGTACTAATTTACAGATTATTTTAACTTGAGATTTTTTTGTCAAAAATTGTTGAAACATATTATCATATCGCATACGAATATACTTTATTTTCTTCAGGTTTAATATTGTCTTATTGATAACTTCTAATCAATGGGGACAACTCTTTCTTGCTCTTTAATAAAAAAAAAATATTTTAATGCAGTGCTTCTTAAACTTTTAATATTTGCGACCCAATATTCAATCGTAATTTTCAGTGGGCCCCCTCCATACAATAACAATTCATTGAATTCAATGACACTATGACGCTAAAGCAACAACATGACTTTTACCACTTAAGGGCCACAGGCGTATATATACGTCTCGCTCAACCGGCGATTTAAATGCCATGGACGTATATATACGTATTTTCTGTGCACTGCTATCCACAAAAAAAAATTATTCCAAAAGTTCTGAAATGCTGTAAAAGGACCTTGACAGTGTTTACTTATATCAGAAGATTTCCTTATTTATTCCTATTTCCCCTCCCCCCCAATATATGAAATATCTCCCTACGTAAAAAACGAAGACATTGGGGAGTGAATCGCGTAACTTTTAATCCGCAGTGAAGGGATTATTGATACTGTTCAAAAATTATAGAGATAAGTGTTAGTTTTTGTACACAATTTTATATATGACAATCCCAAGGAGCCACTGGTAATTATTAAATTTGTGCATAGCTGAGTATTGTTAAAGTAATTACAAAATACACATTGCACAGTAATAATACATTTAACAGTGTATTATATCAGTGTAAATGTTAATTTATTTTTTATTATATCAGAATGTATATTGTTTACTTTTAGTAAACTATTGTATTTTTTTTAATATTCTTTTGTTTTCGACTTTTTAATATGCTCGCGCCACCCTCATAAAGTTATCACCCCCCCCCTTAGGGGGCACGCCCTAAAGTGTGAGAAGCGATGTTTTAATCTTATTTCAAAATTCTGATAAAATAAGCAGATTAAAGCTCAAAGAAGTAGAACATGTTTATTTGTTGCCAGATATTTCAAAAATTTTTGGCAAGCGAAAACGTTACTTTCCGTCACGAACAGTTTGTAAATTCATTTTATTGAACTCCTCAAAAGATAAATTACGTCCACCAAAAAAAAAAAAAAAAAAAAAACCAAGAGACGCGATAAACTCCTGTATTATCAGTTTCTTAAAGTTATCGTTCTAAAGTTAAATATTAATTTTAGGTCCTTCACTCCTACATATATATAAAAGTTTTCTGGCTTTCATTAATCAATTGTCAATTTTATTCGAAATGAGAATTGCTCAGACGATTTTTGTGATGGCTTCTTCGAAGAATGATGTCACGAAATAGAGAAGAGTAATGTATCATGCAAGGTTAGATTAAAAAATATGAAAAAGAAGAATAAGTTATTACCTGCCAGCTGCTATCTATAGACGTTAACATTAATCATATTTTCCCGAAACAAAAGATAGGATAAAATTAATTTTCGGATCATGAGTTTATCTTTTATCTGGGTTTCAAAAATCAATACAACTTTTAAATCTCAGCGCTTGAAGAAAATAAGTGGATTTTTTCTTAGGTTAAATTGATCACAAGTGCTGATATTTTTTTCTTCAAAATATATATGTTACCGTTAAAGTGAGAAATCTGTTATTACATAGAATAACTAGGTATTTCATGAAATAAATAGACAAGTCAGTTAAAGTATATAAAAGAGTATTGAATTCTACTATTTAACTAGGAACTCTATAAAATAATGATTACTTGATTGTTAAAGTATGAAATACGACACTCGCGAAAGTTGATTTGGTTCCAGCTGATTTAGGAAGGATATTTCCTATTAGGAACTATAGATGGCCGAATAAAACCATTATCAGAATCAGCGAGAATTAATTTCCATTGGAAAAAGTTCCAAAGATTGACACAACGCTTCGCCCGTGTGATACGTGTGGTGCACGAGGTTTATAAATGTTCTTAATAAAAAAAAAATTAAAATTCACTTACAGTCTGTCAAAAAAGTATTGGGACACACTACCAGTTTATAAATTTTTATTGTAATATTTTACTTAAAACATACAAATGAAACCAAAAAAAAGAGAGAAATAGATGTTATTTTGGTAAATACTAATAAAATTAATTTGATCAAAACTCATACATTAATGCAATAATAGTTAAATTGAAAATAAAAGAAATTGAGTTAAAAACGTGTTCAAAAACAGTATTGGGACACTTCCCAATAAATTATGAAAAAACAATTGAAACTTAGAAATTAATATCTTGTTTGGGCCGCCCTTGCTTTTTATGACCTCTCGAAATCTATTTTGCATGGATCTATTTTTTGCAAAACGATCCATAGAATTTGGTCCAATCTTTGACAAAATATTTTCTTAAATCCTGTTCGTTAGAAATTTGGTGTTCATACAGTTTTTACTGCAAATAATCCCACACATATTCAATGGGATTAATATCTGAAATTTGTGCAGGAGTCTTAATAAAACTAGGAGAGTGGTAGAGGACCCATAATTTGCAAATATCTACAGTATGTTTTGGGTCATTTTACTGTACTAGTTCTCGGAGTAATGTGTACTTTTTCCTCACAATCTACCTCTCTTCACGTTCATTCAAGATCCTTAGATGCCCTGATCTTTGCTTGTTTTCAACACGATTCGTTTTCTTGAACCTGTCAATGATGTTAAAAACAGTAGAGTTACTCAATTTCAAGATTTTTCCTATGCAGCGAACTGATTTCCCCTCTTTCCAACGACTTATTACGAGATTTCACATACCAACCGATATATTTACGTTTCTCGCCATTTTTTCTATAAATAATCTTATCTATTGAAACATTTATGTTTAAACTTCTAGTCTAAAAAAGTGGTGTGAAATTAAATTCTATTAATGCTCTGTATATTTGTTAAATTTCTCATTTCAAAAGTGTCCCAATTCTTTTTTCACTCCATTGTTCCTTTGAGTTATATTTGAAAAGCTAGATAAAATTATAATTGTTGTTGTTCGTGTTGTCGTGTATGACAAAGTGCAAAGGTATTGTTTATAACAAAATAAAGATAAAGAAATGAGTCAAATATTGCCAAAGGCATGAATCACTGCCGTGGCAACATCCATGGCACGATCCGAGTATAGGATGTCCATGCTGTAGTCATTGTCTATTTTAAAAAGGGCACCAACAATGGAAGAACAGTTAAAAAGATGTTTGGGATCCAGTTGCTTGCCTGGGCAGTGCCTGCATTCCACATATGATCTGGATCCATCAGGCAGAATCTCCATGCCCTTAAAATGTTTTGTCCTTAGTCTGGTTATTGTTGTTGTAATTTCTCGGCTATAATTTAATTCTGGCAGCGAGAATGTTTTTCGTGGGTTTGAGCAGAGCTTTTGTTTTGCGACTGCGTTGGCATCAAAGACCGTAGTCGAAGAAGTTACACGTTCAAGGGTTCTGGCTTCATTGGCAAGGAAATCGGCCATCTCGTTCCTCTCGATGTCAACAGGGGCCGGAATCCACTGGTGGGTGCATGATTTGCCCAATGCACCAATGGTAAGTAAAAGAGAGTTGATTTCTTGGATGAGTCCCATTTTTCCTTTCATGATGGCCTCAAGAGCGGATCTACAGTCGGAGAGAACAATGATGCCGTCGGAATTAGCGATATCTGTCCATGTAAGGTAAATATCTAGGGCTGCCCTAATGCTCACACGTGAAGTTGGAAGCAGTTTGCCCTGCGGAGACCTTGTACTTTGAAGTTGTATTATCTGGGTATTTAAGAAAGACACCAGATCCACCCCTATTGCACTCTGAGTCTGAAAAACCGTAAGTGTAGGCAATTACTAAACGAGGCCTCATAAGACTGATAATTGTGTCCATGCCTTTCCTTTTAATTGTGTCCTTAGATTCCTTTTTCGTGCAAAGTTCTAGAAGGTCTAAAAATACTTGGGCAGAGGGAGGTGGTTTGACTGGAAAACAAGGTTTTTGAATGATTTCAAGGCTTGTGTGATTCAATTTAATGTTGTTTCTGATGTCTTTATCAAACTGAAGTGTTGAAGATCTTTTCAGCCTATTCTTAGTTGTCCAGGAGTGAAAAGTGATGTTGGAAATATGTTGTTCGCCACAGCTTCTGATTTTGTTTGTAAATTTAATGGTGGCAAGTCTCGTCCTGCCTTTCAATCATGGCAGGCCACACTCACTCTCAGCTGTCACATTATTTGTCGAGGACACAGCTCCGATGATAATTTTGGACGCCCTATACTGAACAGAGTCGATTTTCTCTGTTGAGGTAGAAGCTGATGGAGTCCAAACGGGTGCTGCATATTCGAGGATTGGTCTTATAAGTGCAGTGTAGGTGTTTAGGAGTGTCTTTGGTTTAGAACCCTAAATCGAGCCGCAAAGTTTTCGAAGAATATTGAGCTTCTTTAAAGCCTTTTGCGATACATTCTGTATATGCTTGGTAAACCTCAGTTCTGTATCTAGAGCTAAGCCAAGGTATTTGGGATGGGAGATTTTTTAACAATTGAGTTATTTAACCTTAATTTGGGGAGGAAGGCTGCCCTGTTTCTCCTGTCAGTAGAAAACACACAGTATTTGGTTTTTTCTGGATTTATCAGCAGTTTGAGCTGCTTAGCCCAGTCTTCAATGTGAGAGAGATTTTCGTTCAGCACATTTTCGGACATTAGGATGTCAGTATGAGAATGCCAAATGGCAATGTCATCTGCATAGCAGGCTATTTTAGCTTCATTAACAATGTGATTATCGACAGTGTTCATATAGAGGAGAAAAAGGAGTGGGCTTAGGACTGATCCCTGCGGAACGCCTGCCCAAAATCTGTGTGTCTTTGAGAACCTTCCATTTACCCTTACAGCAAATCTTCTATCTCTTAAGAAATCGTTGATCCATAGTAAGATATTACCTGAGTTACATAAGAAATACAAAATTTTAATGAGTTTTTTTCTCCAAACCCTGTCAAAGGCCGCAGAAAGATCAAGGAATACGGCTGTAGTTTTCCTATGAGGTCTTTCTTGAAATCCATCTATGATTGATTGCACCAAATAGAAAAGTTGGTCAACAGTGCTATGCTGGGATCTATAAGCTGTTTGGTAAAAGTGTAATATAAAAGTGCGCTTGATAAGCCATTTCATGATACGGGAATGAATTATTTTTTCCATAATTTTACATAAAGTGCTTGTAAGGGATATGGGCCGAAAATTTTTACAGCTTGCTGCATCCTTACCAGGTTTGAGAATAGGAACAATGACAGACATTTTCCAGATAGTGTGCAGTTTGCCAGTAATCCAGGATAGGTTGCAAATCTGAAGAAGAATACTCCTGGCAAGAACACCAAAGTGTTTGATCATTGAACCGAAGATGAGGTCGATACCAGGAGACTTCTTAGGGTCAAGGCTTCTAATTACGCTCTCAAGTTCTTCCAAAGTAATATCATTAGAAAAATCGTCTCTTTGGTTGTAGGATTTACTTTGATTTAAAACCTGTCTATAGATTTTCTTTTGTTTTCTATCTTCTCTGCTAAAACTCAGCCTGCTTGCCTGTTCATAATGTTGAGCCAGTAGGTTTGCAGTCCGCCTGTCAGTCGTGGATGTATATCCGCCAGAGGTAATAGCATTGGAGGTTGGTCCATTATTTTGTTGATTGCAGCGGTTGTTGAGGACGTTGATTACTCGCCAGTGGTGGTAATCTTTCCTTGGATCAAGCCTGCCGCAAAGATGAATCCATTTTTTTTCTTTTACATGCAGCGATTTCATCCTCGACTTTGCGACTGATATCTATAAGATTTCTTCTGTTTTCGTCACTATTGTTCTTCTCAAGTACATGTCTGGCTGCATCTCTTTCTCGTATTAGTTCGTCTATGTTATGATCTCTACAGTAGGGCACCCAGTTTTTTTTCTCCATCCTCTTGGAATGGAGACTTTGGCTGTATTCTGCACACCAGAAGTGAACTTCTGAATAAGAATTTACAGGTATTTGCAGGTTGTCATCTGTGTGCAGTAGGTCTCTAGGCACTCAGTGAACCGATTCTAATTCGCTTTACGGAAGTTCCAAGACCTCATATTTTGAGGTGGAGAATCGATATTCAAATCAAGACTTGTAATGATTGGGAAATGATCACTAATGGCACACTTCAAAACTCTCCATTTTGTTATATCAAGGCCCGAGGGATCCACTGCTGTGATGTCAATGTCATAGGCTGTGCCATTGGTTTTGGAGATATAGGTATATTCTCCCGTATTTAATGTTAAAAGATTTAGGTCGCAGAGTAAGTCCTCAACCCGTTCACCATTATTGTTCAAGTGGGGTAAACCCCAGGAGGGACTTTTGGCATTAAAATTACCGAGAATTATTTTAAGGTCTGAAGGAGAAGAGCAAAGATCTTTAATAATATCTATGTCAATTTCGGATGTATCGGGATGGTATACATTGACAATTTTAACTGTACCACCAGGAAGGTCCAGTTTAATAGCATGGGCTTCTGTTACACTATTTGTTCGAAAGGTGTTAGATGGTAGAACCTCGGTGTACTTGATTGTTGGGGTTTGGATCAGAAATGCCAGGCCTCTTCCAGTGCTTGTCGTTCGGTCTCTCCGTAATTCTGTATATCCCTTAATCTTGAGATTCAAATTGGGATTGAGTTTAGTCTCCTGACGACAAGCAACATGAACATTGTTGTCATGAAGGAGACATGATAGTTCGTCAATTTTCCTCCGTGTTCCATTAATGTTGAGTTAAAGAATATTCAGTGTCCTCGTAGCATACTTCTCGGAGTGTTCCCGGACATCAGAACACAACGCGTTGGCTACCCCGGACGCGGTAGCATTATTAATATCCCAATATATTGCACTTGTCATAATTGAGGATTGCCAGAGCCCCGAAAGTTTGGACTTCTAATCATTTTAGTCGTCTTTTACGACACGCATGAACTTACGTTGGGACTATTCTAATCCGGTCACCACACTTGTAAAAATTATAATTATTTAATACTAATAAAATTTTCCTGATTTACTGTACACTAAATGTTAAAATATTTCTTAATTAATTTTGTTTTTGTTTTAATTTGATAAATATTTTTATAAATGGCTGTACATTTATTCATGCCAAGTGTCCCAATACATTTTTGTGCGACTGTATATGAAGGATTTTATGTCCATGATGATTAGTGATTGCAATTCCGGTATACCAGGATACCGAATACCAGTATTTCGAGTTATTTGTACAATTTTTGTAACACCGGTATTCACAAGTTTAAATACCGTTTTTTCGGTATTTACTAAAAATTTGTTAATTGTCTTCACTACATGTTCAGGGATCGCCAACGCAGGAAAATGGTATAAGTTTTTGTTTTTATGTCTACCTAACGGGCGAAATTAATTAGACTGTGGATATAAAGTTGTATCGAACAATTAAGACAAGTGATAAAATATGTGAATCATCCAAGGAGGTGGGACGAAACTATCCTATTATAGCTCAAAGCGATACTGCACATGAGCAGGATTCGTAGTATGATTTTCGTATCTGTGAAAACAAGGTTGTAGTTGTGAAGATAGTGCGTAATATTTTGATATTTTTAAAATTAGTGAGTTTGTTTTTCACATTGAATTTACGTATCATACTTTAGGGCTCAAAATATCTTTCAGATTCATTATATATATATATGTACGCTTATAAATAATAACCCATAATAATGAATACAAATAACTTAAATAACATAAAAAACAAGTTGTTAATACTTCGGTTTAGTTTTATTATTTATATGAAAAGAATATGATCGCATAATGTAAAAAGTATTCAAGAGTTTCTAAAGTGAATGGAGGAAGTACAAGTGGATTCCATACACATTTAAACACGTGCACAAATTAAATACAATTCAGAAATCAGCTATAACTAAAACTATCCTACGATCTATCTATCCTTTATTGGAAAAGATGAGGGACTTAGAGGTAAATACTTGGAAAAATTATATCGCGCATTGCTAATAGTACCATCAACCAGCGTAGATGCCGGAAGAGCGTTTTCGACAGCTGGTAATTTTTCACAAATTTACGTTCCAGGCTTAAATGACAGTACAAATAATGCATCACATGTTTTTTTTTAAGATGACATTTCAAAAATTTGTAATAGTACCACAGACTGATTAGTGATATTATTTTGTGATTTAAACAAAAAAAGATGTTCCTTTACTTTTTTTGTGATTCTTCATATGTACTGTTATAATGCATAAGTTACAAATTATTTTTTGTGATATTTACACTCTAATAAAACAAAGAAACACCTGTATTTCCTTACTTTATCTAAATTTCTACTACCGGGAGATATTAAAGCCGGTATCCCGGTATTATATAAATATACCGAATACCGGTATTTCACTTTTGGTACGATATTTCAATCCCTAATAGTCATACAACCTAATGAAATACTTAGCGAAGCGAGGGGAAAATTATTAGTAGCGTACATGGCATATATAAGATACTTTCAAATCTTTAGTATCCATTCTTGTAGAAGACGTAATATCTTTTCTGAAAAACTTTATTTCCTTTACACATATTGTTTAGTTTTAAGAACCTTTCCATAGCTCGACTCTCTTTTCTATGATAAGTTCTGACGAGAGAGATATTGTGCTGAGTCATGGTCAAGAAATGTTGGGGTAGAGAAGAAATATGCGATTGTATGCTAATGCCCCTTCCATTCCGATTGTAATGTCTTAGAATGGGCGAGGACTGAACTCATGCCCCACTTTTTTACAAGCAGTGGACATTTGGAAGATTGGCCATATTCAGTTAGAGGGACCGTATACAAGTTTTCGAAATAAATTTTGGTTCAAATAGAAAAGGAATTTGGAAAATCAATAGAATTTTTAGTTAATGTAAAGTGTAAAAATATTATTTTAGATATTTAAAAATAAGCGACAGTTGATGGTTTTATTTGTTTTCGAGAAGAATAAATTATTTGATAAACCATCAATTTTATTAGAAATAAGTAGTTGTATTACCTTCCAAATTTATGTATTTTTGTACATTCATCTCATAATTATTTAGTATTGTAAATTTTCATTGAACAAAATTCAAAATGGGTACTTAAAAATCATCAGTTATTCTCATTCCTTTGGGGAATGTTTTCAGCATAATTTTTTATCAGAATTCAAATAAAATAAGTGAAAATTCATTTTAAGTTTTTTCCACATTTATTATCTGCATGTTCTTTTGCAAAAACATATATATTAGTGAAAATACACATAAAATTTAAATATATAAATTATTTAAAATATTTATATTTTAAAAAGAATTTTCATGAACTATAATTTCTACTCTTGTTTTCAATCGTAGAAGTGAAAATTTTTGTAACACCTTAAGTGCCGCACGCTTATATATACGTCTAACTCAGCCACTGCAATAATTGTTCCGGAAGTATATATACGTCTTTCCAAAGAGTGCGATCTTTTCTTTGCACTGCTATCAATAAAGTTATTCCAAAGGCATTGGATATTAATAAAACGATTTTCACAATACGTGTGAAGGAATTATTTATTTCAGAGAAGGATTTGCGTATTTACCCCCCCCCCCTTTAATAAACAGCACACTCATGCCTATATGAAAATCGAAACTGCGGTGAAACGAAAATCGTGTAATTTTTAATCAGCAGTGAAAATATTAATAGTCAATTTGTGTTGCAAAATTAATGAATTTCATTAGTGGGAAATAGGGTATTGCAGAAATTAGTTCAGATAGTTAGTCGACAAAATAATAGGCGTGTAATTTCCTTAAATTCTACAAATAATATCTTCTAAAACACGAAAAATCTTGTAAAGCATTTACTTTTTGAAGACCTATTTCTTGTAAGAACTTCAAAGAATTTAATTGTATTGATTATATTTTAAAGTAATTTATATCTTATTTATAAGTATTGCCCCGAAAGTGTATTCCTTATAATTTTAACCTACATACCATAACGTATCGTACAATACTGTATACATTATTTATACTTCTCAAAACTAATAATGAATATAATTCCTTCAAAACATATGTTATTTATCTAATTTTTAAATGGTTTATCTATTATTTATTACTTAAATAGAATTTTGTTTTGAAAATAAACCAAGCAAGCTATAATTAAGTAGAATTGGGGTGTTAAATGAAAACTATACTCCAAAGCTGAGATTAATCAATTCCTAAAGTTTATTTACCATTAATTAAAACTGAAAGTTATTTTTTTCATGAATAAAACTGGTGATTTAGTTTTGGAGACGAAATGGTAGCCATAAAAATACGTATTTGCCTTACGTTAGTTTAATTTAAAATTAAAATAATCTTTCTTTTAAACACTTTTTGTTATAAAATATTCAAAATTCAATTGTACTATAACACAAAAAATTCTTTCAAATTATAATTACAGAAAACTTAAACTTGTCGATTGATTCAACTATTGCGGAATATAAAAAAAAGCATTTTATATCATATATCATCTCAAGAAGCTTCCGAGTTTTGCCTTTAGAAATAGATTATTCATTGTATAGATTGTATTCAATCAGGTGGAATTGAATTGTTTTTTTTTTCATTTGATTCATTGATTTTAATCCTCACCACTCTCCAAACTTCCATACCATTTTAACGTGATAATTTACACTATTTAACAGTATATTAGAACATCTACATGGAGAAAATTTAGTTGACACCATAACGGGAGCCTACAACTCGTCTGGTCAAGGTCATAGACTCGTGATTGTCATGTCATATTCAAGTATATTTTCCCTGAAAACCCACCCTGCACAAGCAGCTGATGCACGTTAAATCTGTTGAGGCCCCAAGTCCTCCGTTGGATTGGTCTGGAAGTTAGAGTGTGGAGCCAGCTGAAGTGTCATCCTCGTCACCAAGGTTCAAATTACGAAGTATATTGCCAATAGCCCTCGCATTGATGTAGGATTCGACGTTAATAAAAACTCACTAATTTGATTCATTGTTTACTGTCGTTGTACTTCGAAGCAACGAGACAATTAGTGACACATATTATAATTTCGAAACTGGATGACGAGACGAGGACGACATTGAATTTAGCAAACTCTACACTCCAAATTTCCAAACTGCTTTAACGTGAGAGATTTGAGTCTCAATATACTAATCCATGTATCAGTTCTTCTACATGCTAGATTTTTAGTCACCATGGTTGGAACTCTCTTGGGTTTATGACCATGGCTCATGTTCATGAATACATCAAATTTCTCTAAAACATTAATAAAATCTTTTTAATATTCAAATATTAAACTGATTTTCAAAAATAGAAGAAACTATTCTTTTCTTAATTTAGAACTATTAATAAACACTGAATATAAACATAATTAACATTCTATCCAAATAATTAAGTGTTCTAGCTGGAAAAAACTCCAGCAATTCATTCGACTGAAATCTGATGTTATCGGTTTCATTTCGAAAAATAAATTTAATTATTATTTATGTTTTATAGATGTCTTACTTTTTCCCAATTATGATTTATCCCTGCGACATCCCTGTATCCGAAAGAAAGTCTTGCAAAACACACAGCAGTTTTTAATAATTTATTCGAAATAATCTATCGTCTAAATAAGGAAAACGTAGCGGTCAAAGAAAATGATCTCAAAAATGTCACATGAGAAGATTTAAAACGTGTGAAAGGATTTATTAATGAAAATTATTGATTTTAATATTTTTTTTTACTCTCTAAGAAATATCTTATTAAGAGGAGGAAAAAAATTCGTTTCGTGGAAGAAAATTAATTAAAGAGGCAACTATTTACAAGGGGATTATCATCCCCAGAAGAATTTCAAAAATAAAGAGAATGTATTTTTGCTAGGAGAAAAAAGAGCATTTAAATTAATTTATTCAGAAGTTACCATTCAAGTAAATAGTAAAGAGTAATCTTTTATTTATTGTGATTCCACTAATAAAACTTCATTATTTTTGTTTCAAATGTATCGCCAACAAAAAAGATTCAAATTGTTTCTGTAAAATACAAATGAAAATAAAAGAACAAGGTTAAGCAAGAAAAAATTAATATAACTCTTGAAAAATTTGAGTACATTTTTATTTGTTTTACAATCTTAGTGTGAATGAACTTATATATCTAAAGAAATATGTTCTAAAATGAAATTTTTTGAACAAATATATTAAATATCTTTATTATATATAAAGTGCTATATTTATTACACAACAAGCAATACAAAAAAAAAGTAAATTCCTAGTTAGGTCAACAAAGACAATTTTATTTTAGTTACTTTTTATTAAATAGTTACAATTAATATAAATATGTATATACATATGACATAATCACAACATTAAGTGGCAAAATAGAGATAGCGATTTTTTTTGTAATTTCCCATTTCCCTTTCTATATATAGTGTTAGACTATTATTTTTGTTTGTTAATATTTATTCGTTAAATCAAATTAATTATTCTTATAAAATAGTATAGTAAAAAAGGAATTACATTCTCAGAAATTAGGCCTACCCAGGTGGGATTTGAACCCACGACCTTTGGGTTAAAAGTCCAACGCACTATCCATTCTGCTAAAGGGACACAATGAACGATTTTCCTTTCTATACATGGTTTTGGACTATTGCTTTAGTTTGTTACTACTTATTCAATTTTTAATTTAATTAATGAATAATTATTTGAATAAAACTGCATTTACATAAAGTGCCATCCACTGCAAGTTTAAAACAATGTATTTGAACTTGAATGAATGAGTAAAAAGTATGTTATAAAAGATTGAAAATTTGAACAAGATATATATGTGAACTAATAGAAGAAATTGAAAAAAACTATTCTAAAATGGAATTTTTTGGAACGAATATTAAATATTTTTATTAAATTGATATATTATTTATAAAAATTGTAATTTAAAATTTTTGCTTGTATAAAGTTTCAGCATTAGTTTGTAATTTTACTCTAAATTGGATCTTCTTAACTAAGTTCAGTGAGCTATTATATATAGGTAAGCTCAAAAACAGTTTATTAAGAGATCTAAAGAAGTAATAATGATTCATTTTTATAAAACATACAGTTTTCTTATGTACTACATATTTCAAAGAGCTGAATTTTTAAAGTGTTTGGGATCAATAAATACATGGCAAGTAATAGCCCCATGTATTTATAATTTTTACTCCATCTTCACAACGTCTCTAATTTCTCTTTTAACAAATCACATGTTCAAATACTGATGTCACTGATAATGCATTGTACAGTTGGAATGGTGCATATAAAGTCTGCCTGTGGTTCAAAATTGTGAGGTCCGTTGTCAATATCCTTAATGTTACTTCGCGAGACCGAAATCAGGGACGTCTTAAGACTCCTTGAGACCCTGAGACTCGACTCAAAAGTAGGCCATAGGCCCCTACACAAATATAGGCCCCATCATGATCCTAAAAAGTAGACCCTACATACCATAGGTTATCAAATACTCGTACAAAAAATAAGTCGAGACAAATAAGAGTGCATGACTGACAATCACACAAATCGGCTCAATTGACTGCCACTTTTTGACTCAATGAGTAATGATGGTGTACAGTGGAAACCCAGGCCTGTACGTGGACGACGGACATCACATGTAGCCAGTTGACATAATGTCCGTAATTCCCAGTTTTTCGGAGAATACAACCGGGAATAACTGTTGACCTTTAAAACTATTCGAATTATAATCTTATTAAGGCTGAGAGATAGACGAGGCGTACATTGCGGCCGAGGCCCAGTTGGATCTTGCCTTAAGACGGCCTTGGATACTATAGACTAGTTGTGATGGTCACGTACTCGTCCACATTAGACCTCGTGTTGTTTTATAATGCAACATTCAGGACACACTCACTCGCTACTTGATCATGATTAAAAAATTCTGAGGTTCGTCGCCAATATTCTTTGTTACTTACATGTAGGGCACTGATAAACAATCAATCGGCTATACACAATTTAGATGAATTAAAATTTAAATTGTTACAGTACTCATTAAAAACTTGTCGCGGCTTAAAGGTCGTGGGTGTGAGAGGGTTCGAAGAAGAGGCAGACGTGATCATAACAAGTAATATAGAAAAAAAATTAAGTAGGAATTGACTTATATATATATAGGTAGAGAGTGAACCAAAGGAAGGAATTGAAAAAAGAGCATGATTTGTCTGCATTGTTGTAACAATACACACCCGATTTGGCTAATTTGGCTGAAAAACCGATTTTCGACGCAAACGTTCTCAATGTTTTAACTGTCATATTGTTACAACAATGGAGACGAATCTAAGTTGGGGTCGAAAACTGGTAATTAATTTAATTACTTACCTGTAATTAATAAATTAATATTTGAAAGAACTGTATTAACATCAAGTGTCATCCACTACAAGTTTAACCATTTTATCTGAACTTGATTGCATGAATAGAAAGTATTTTATTAACGATTGAAAATTTGAACAAGATATATATATATATATACATACATAGAGATAGAGATAGAGCTAATACTAGAAATTGAAAAATAGTTACTTTTATTCAATCATTAGCACTCTACGAAGCACACGATTTTGCAAATCAAATCTGGAAAAAATATGAAATCCTAACCTTTAATAAGATAAACAAAACTGTTTAAAGTACTTATCTGGAGGAGGAGCTCTTTGTTATGTTCCTTCTCGAAGCCCGATAGCTTGATCGATTACCAAGGTTGATTACTTCCACTATTTCTGGGGATTCTACGTCAATTATTAATCTCAATATTTGTGGGTACCTAGTCACTGCTTACATTTACAAAAACTTAGATTTCACGTTTAACGATCGACGCTTAACCATTAACTCACATAATCAACGACAGGAACTTAAATAGTAGTTACATTTGCATAAAATCAAGTTATCTCTACGGAGTGTGGTTTTCAAACTTCATAATCACTGTTAAAGAATTATTCAACAAGAAAATAAGTAGAAGAATCTCGA
Organism: Trichonephila clavata; assembly: GCA_019973975.1. Classification (NCBI taxonomy): domain Eukaryota; kingdom Metazoa; phylum Arthropoda; class Arachnida; order Araneae; family Nephilidae; genus Trichonephila; species Trichonephila clavata. The sequence goes on along the minus strand of BMAO01030628.1, from coordinate 82,169 downwards.
ATACTACCCATTATAAACTGTGGATGTGAATATTACCAAAGAGATGTATTTTTGGTTTAGTATATTTATATTAGGATTTAAATACATTCACACAAGCGCGCGATTAGTTTGAAAGCTTTAGATTATGAAGTTTTACTAAATTACCATTAATTATTTACATTTAAGAGAAATATAAATAGGTGAAAAATACCAATTATAGATTAGGGTAAATAGTTGTACTTGGTTTTTTTTTAAATCTAGAAAAATAATTTAGGAGGTTTATTAGTTTTTCAGATAATTTCGAAAAAAATCCCCAAAGCATTTATGCAGTAAATTGAAAATTAAATAGTTAAGCTTGACGAAAAAGGGTTCCATATAAATAGCCACGACATTTCAAAATTTGTGCATGGTCCCTACCTTTAAAATCATATGAACACTTACATGCATAAAATATGAGGGCGAAATGACCGTCACTGCAAAGAATCTGCAATAATCCGTAACTCGATCGCAGGCTACGCCAGCTGGTATGATAGCACGCAGGAAAGGAATAGGTACACAAGCACCTTAATAATATTCCTGAAAAAAATACAACCGGTTATAAAACAACGCAATTTAAAGCAAATGTTGACTTTAGAGGTATTTTGGAGACTTTGTCCTAATGTGATGAAGTACAGTTTAAAAATAAATTGACATGTAGTAAGGAATTTTGCAAGTTTACTGTGTAATTTCTTCACTATGTTACATTAAATAATTTTTATATACTTAATTCGTTAGAAATTGTTTCAATTCTTGTTTTCAGTTTAGGATTCATAGCATATGAATAAAGAGTTTTCAAAATGTTTTTGGATGCGTTGTAAAGTGTGGCAAATTCATTTCTGTGAACTATTTAGAAGGATTCAAAAGTCCCCTAACTGAGTCTATAGAGTGAGCAATTGTTTGCTATAGAGCGACTATGATAACGTTTCCATTTTACATCATCCTTCCCCTTTGCTAAAAGTAATTTGTCCTAAATCCTAATTTCAAATATTTTCTAAGGATCAAAATATTCCTATTTAAAATGATATATGATAAGAGGAAATGCGATAATTAGAAGTATTTTTAAATGAAGTACTCCTTGAGGTGCAACAAATGAGATTGGCTAAGATCACCTATGATTTTCTTTGCATCAGTTTCTGATGAGTACAAATCCATATGATGTTCAAATGGAAAAATTAGAGTGTATTGGGAATATCCAAAAGTGTGTATGGGTACAGGCTTTTTTTTTAAATGAGACAGTTAATAATACCATATGGTTAGTGATCCCAAAATCCACATTTGTGGAATTAAAAACGCTAAAATTGGGGGAAATATTACTATTGCGCAGTTCAATATGGGTCATGTAGCAAATTTAATGTTATCTTAAGACATTGTAATATTGAACCAAGTTATAACTATGTGTCATGCTTCAAAAAATTAGATGAACGTAGGATTCGTGTAGCCGAATGAAAGCATCTTGAGATCCCCAAAAAAGGTTAAATTGCTAAAAATAAAGAAAAGAAGAATATTAGGAGAACCTTTTGTAGGAGCAGAAAGTAAAGCAATTGCTTCATATGCTTCTGGAAAGTACTAAAAAAAAGTAAATATGCTGAAATATTACAAATTTTTGCTTTAAAGCCTGTTTTCTCAAAATGTAATAATTTTTACTTTATATACTTTTTTCCCCCTAAAAGCTACTTACACACAGCAGAACAAATTTATCAAGGTTGTCCACGTACAACATCTTCGCCCTTACTTTAAACGAACTACAACAACTGTTGAGGGAAAACAGCACAGACGAAGAAAACGAGAGCCACTGAGCCGTTACCAAAAAGATATTAATTGCGCTATGTTCCCCAAAGACTTGAACTATGATTTCATCACAATTTTGTTTCTTTTTTTATGCTTCAATTAAAAAAAATTTTTGTCTGTCTAAATTTCATATTGAGAGGGGCCAAATGTAAGTTTCACTTTATATCGTTTAAATAATTGTAATCGTTTTGCTTATGTTTATTTGTGAAAACGAAAGTTGGCATCAATGAAGAATTGAAACAGTTGTAATTGAACTGTATTACGATGCCGCGTTTTAATAAATATTTATGCTTTAATTAGTACTTTATTCGCCTACTAAAATCATGCACGTTGATTCTAAATCAACCTTATATACTTACTATTATGTGATCCTCAAATTTTCAGTACGCATACTTTTAACATGGTTTCACATTTTAATGGAGGAATTAGATATATCTAGCAAACTGTTTTAGATAAGGTTTTTTTAATTTAAGTTTTAGGGGGTGGAAATTGGACATTTTTCGAAAAATTATAATTATTTTATGTTTAAACAAAAGAAACCAAAACCTTTCGTTAAAGTTTTATTGATACTACATACAACCAGCTGTAAAAATGTTATCCATGAAAAATAAGTAGTTTCTGAGAAAAAAGTACCTAAACGTACGTAATTTAACATGGGCTCTTATGGACGTGCCGAACACTCTTAAAACTAAAATATCCGTCACCAATAGCCCTTGTGATGCTTTATAGTACGACGTGAGATTTGCATGTTTTGAAATTTTGACTTAGTTTTTTTCTTCAATGATGTAGCAACTGCAGCCTAGTTGTCATGGTTACGAACTCGTGGCTGACGTTGTGGAGTCATGAGTTCGAGTCCTGATACTATTGAAGATCTACCATGTAGAGAGCTGATGCATGTGGCTCTGTCAAAGTCATCACGTTGGTGTAATCTGTAAGATAGGAGAGGACATATTATAGGAATGAATATTCTAATAATGTTTTATTTTGAGAAAATGCATTAAATTATTGTATAACTGCGAAAATGTTTTAAAAATATAAACCAGGTTTATGTATTTTTATTTTATGTTTTGTATTTATAGAAAAATATAGTTGCATTATATGTTTTATATTATGCAAGGAAATATTTCAAGCATACAAATTTCAGATATAAATAATAACGTTTCACATTCAACTAGAATTTCAAAACTCTCTGTGTTATATTGCTAGTCTTCTCAATTTTGAGAATATAAATTATTCTGTGATAGAGAAGAAATAAAATGGAAACGGTTTATTTTAGCTGTTTTTTGACAAATCATTTATCTGGAGAATTTTTTATAAAATGTAAGGGGAATTTTATTTTTCCCAATTGCTGTGAATTCGAACATTAATCAGTCTGATTGTCAACAATTTAAGTAAATTGAATTGATAAGCATTTCATTATTTCAAAGATATAATAGAAATAATGTTTGAAAAACATTTTTAATGTACATTTAAAAGTATCAAGATTATTTTAAACAATTTCCCTTGCTTTGAATATAATATCTTCGTTTCTAATCAATAATTAAGCAATGAGTAAGAAGATAACAATTCATTTACACCCAATATGAATATATATAAAAAATTGAGTTTATAAATTAAATGAGAAGAATGATTTCGCGGGTTTGCATCTTCTGTATACATATATATATATATAAACAGTTGGACCTCTTCATAACGAAGTCGCTAAATACCGGAAAAAAGTTCGTTATATGAAAAATTCATTATACAGAGATTCATCTATCAATTCTCTCCATAAACCTCATAAAACAAGTTTTAAATTCATAAACACTGTATTAAGAAAGCAATTATTCACCTTTTTTAAAATTAATATAGACTTTATATATCTTACATTAAACAACTGCTAGAAAGGTTCTTGACGCCTTTATCAACTTTCTGAAGAATTAAACTTTTTCTTTGATGCTCAAGAACTTACGTTTTCACATTTTTGAGCTACAAGAAATGAAGTTACCAGTGCGACTGATCAACACAAAAAAAAAATGAACGGAGACTAGTTCAAGGAAACGAAGCTCCACTGAGAGTGAAAAAGGATATCGAGGATGTTTCCTGTGAACTGGACAATGCGGGTTAAAGGTTGCACTTTTTGGATTAAATTCTCAGAATTCTATTGCTCTCGATGAGTTAGGCCCCTAATAAAGGCAGTTTAAGATTTATGACTACCATAAAATGAGTTAAAAGAGAGAAAAACTTGAAATGTCCAGACATATATTAAAATAGGAAGGAAAAAAATTGAATCACAAGAGAAAAAAAGTTCGTTATATAGAAAATGCACTTCGCTATTGGGAGATTATTTTACGAAGAAAATCGTGAAATAATCTTGGTTCCAGGAAAAAATTCGCTGTATAGAAAAATTCGTAATATATGGAGGTTCGTCTCTCTCTCTCTATATATAAACATACTGACTTGTCATCTGATATAATTTTTGATTCAAACACAATGAGCTTCGTATAGAACAGGAGTGGGCAGACTTTTCCTGGGTACGGGCTACTTCTAATTTTTTCTGTGTGTTGTGTTCCACCCACTGTCAGTGGCGCTCACAAAGAGGGGGGGGGGAGGGTCCGGAAAATCTCTCATAACCATTGATTTATTTTTTCGATTGATTATAATCCCGTGTATATATTACGTAAAATAAGTATTTGCTGTTAATAATTTTTTATTAATTAATGCTTATTATTTGTTCAGTAATTTATTTTTACTTAGTTTTTTTTTATTTCCGACAATCAATAAAATAAAAATTAAAAAAAGGTTGGCTGCGTATTGGGGTATGACATCAGAATGGTAGAATTTCAACCCTCACCCCTCTGCTTGAAAAATTCCTGTATACTCCCAGTATCGTATGTGTGGTGAAGTAACAAAAGGTCGACACTATTTTAAAAATAAGTATGGAATATGTACTTACATACAAAACTGATAAAGAAAAAGCTAACACTTTTAGATCCGCGTTTGAAGCAAAACGCAAGATACAAACATAATAATAACAGCCACAAAACTAATAATATTAAATGATGTATATATTATCAAACACTTTAAAAACACATACAAAATAACATATTTTTATGTAAAGTAGTTTTTGTTGTTATAGTCAGCAGGAGATTAAAACAAAAATTCAGATTCAGACAAAAATTAAACCCCGGAATTAATTATTTTAATCCCGTGATTTTCCGATTAGAAAAAACATCGGGATCCAGGGGTTTCGGAATTCCAGGATCCCGGAGTTTCTGGCTTCCGGGATCCTGGGGCTGAAAAACCTACTAGATGTCTTTCAAAAATTCCAAGTTAGCTGACACCGAGTATACTGAGGGTGGGAGAATGTCCGTTTTCTGACACCACTCGCGATGGGGAGAAAGTTACAGATGAAAATAAGAGAAAACATATGATATTTCACGGTTTAACATGCACACTCTTATCGAACCTTTTACGTAAGAAAACTAACATTATTCGTATGCAGTACAAAAAAGTAAATAAGATACATTTAAATGTAAGACTCACTATACTTTGAAAAAAAATTCAAAATATAATTCAGAAAAAAATTAAATCCCGGGATTAGTTATTTTAATCCCGGGGCTGCAAACCCTACCCAAGATTTCCTGTTCCTCAGTCGAAGCATAACGATTTAATCCATTTAAAACTGACAAACATTGTTTTCGTTTAAGTGGTCGACTTTCAAGCTCGATAAATTTAAGTTCTTTACGTGATGTACTGTGAGATATCTGTTTCCGAGTTTAAATTGAACCCCTTGGGAAGTTTTCAATCGTCTGCATTCCCTATTTTTCATCACAATCTGCTTCAATTTCATCTCATCACATTTTGTTTTTCTTTTGCCTTTTTCTTCAAGATGATGAAGCGTTTGTGCTAAATTTTGTTAAATATGCTTTTTACATCTTTATTACACTTCTGGTTTTAGATTTTAAGTTGTTTTGAAATTTCAGATACTTGCACGCAGTTTTCTCACATACAAACCATCTGCCCTCTTTTAAACTCACAAATAGCTTTTGGTGAATTCACCATAACACGAAAACAACTTTAACTTTAAATAAAGGAATAGATTGCATTGAAAAGTACTTTTTCCAAGTTATTAATGAATATTCTGCATAGTTGTAATTTAAGGAAGAATAAAAATAAGTGGAAGGTGACAAGTCCTTTGGCCACTAGGTTTACATATACACTGGTGTGCAAAAATTAAGGACGAGACGGTTTTTTCAATATAACTTTGTACAAAAGCATTCCAAATCAACACATTTATTACCGTAAGATCCCCAATACGTAAGGACATGAGTAATGTAAGCAACACTTACTAAAAGAGAAATCAGAGGGATAAAAAGAAGCTTTATTAAAAAAGTAGCATGGAGCGCAATGCGACTGAAGGCCGAAACATCCCTGTGATGGGTGTCCAGCAAGAAATATACGGTCTTTAGTAGGGGATATGATCTCCCCTGACTGCTAGGCAGGTTTCACAGCGTCTGCCATGCTGAGAATGAGGGTGTCAATGAGTTGTTGAGGCATTGCTGCCCATTCGTCTTGCAGCGCCAATCGAAGCTCCGGAATCGTTACTGGTAGTAAGGTACGAGCTGCCAAGCGTCTGCCTAGAAAATCCCATACATGCTCGATGGGATTGAGATCCAGAGATCGTGCCGGCCAATCCATACGTTCAATATCCTCACTCTCTAAGAGCTGTTCGGCAGCTACTGTGCGATGACATGATGCATTGTCGTCCATGAAAAGGAACTGCGGACCCATAGCGCCTCTAAAAAGGCGCACATATGGAAGAAGAATCTCGTTACAATAACGGGTCCCGTTGACTGAACCTGCGTCGAAGATGTGAAGGTCTGTACGACTACCAAGCATGATGCCTCCCCAAACGAGAACACCGCCACCTCCATACCTGTCCCTTTCAATGATGTTCGAGGGATGATTGCGGCTTCCCCGCTCTCTCCAGATGAGTATGCGAGGAGAATAGCTACTCAGACTGAATCTGCTCTCATCTGTAAAGAGTACTCGTCCCCATTCATTGTCTCTCCAATTCCGGTGTTCCCGGCACCACAGAGAACGCCTTCTCCGATGGGCAGGCGTTAGAGGTACACACCGTACAGGGCGTCGTGCAAACAGACCACCACCGTGCAGTCTTCTGGCCACGGTAAAACGCGATATAGGTCGTCCAGTCGCCTGTGTCGTGTGTCTAGCGATTTCTCCCGCTGTCTGCCGCCTGTTTCTTCTGGCCTGTAAGGCAATATACCGGTCATCTGTAGGTGTGGTTCCTCGTGGACGACCACTACTGAACCCCCGGATAGCTGTTCCTGTAGTTTGAAATTGTCTCCAAAGTCGTGAAACGATGCTGTGAGCAATTCCGAACTCTGCAGCCACACTTGTCACACTGCGACCTTCCTCCAACTTCCCAATGATTCGACCTCGGGTAAAAGCATCCAGATGTCGTCTAACAGATTGATTATTCGCCATTTCTCGCTGAGGCAGCAACTCGGTGTGATTTTAACTGCTATACGGTGTGCAATCTCTTTGCCAGAAATACTAATCTTACACCGACAACATGCTTTAATACTCAAACACTCCCCCATTAAGTCTACCTGCATATCTGCGCATGTGCTACCGTACATCACCTCACTTAATCTCCTGATTGGTCTTTCTGTCCGCTCTGCCTCTTCGTTCAGCTGATATGCTAATTTTTCGACTTCGTCCTTAATTTTTGCACACCAGTGTATATATGATTTGTTTTGAGAGAATTATTACGCAGGATTATTTACTTATTTTTAGTTTCATAATTAATTTGTGAATGTAAATGTCGTTAAAATAGTAGGCTTGTTGATTCTGATACACATTTATTTTCAGAAGACAAATATTTCACTCAAACAGGAAACATACACACAACACTGTGCAAAAGACGATGAACAGCCTAGTAGGGTTACATTGTAAAAACAGGTAGAGACCGGGTAATTTTCCCTGAAAACGGAAGTTTATATACAAAGCAGCAACTCTGGAAGCTCAAAAACTCATATGACTTCCGAGGATGGCTCTTGTGATTAGTTTAGGATGTTTGGTTTACATAAGTATTCTAAATTCATGATTACTTAATTTTCAAGTGTTCAAACTACAATTACTTCCGTTAGATGGGTAGTTAACAAATAATTATATACGCAATGTCCTGGAGGTTTCCGGACCATTGCAAATTAAAAATCTTAAATTAATATGAATTATATATATATATATATATATATATATATATATATAATGTGTGATTGTGCAGATCAAAATATAGAAAAATAATTAAATGAAAAATTCATCATACGCCTGAAAAAATGGAAAAGTTAAAATTACATCAAGCAAAAATTAAAACTGGTGAAACCAAAAAGCAATTTTGAACTTTCGACTGAATATGCGGGGTTAATTTCGTTACCAAACTTTCCCTTTGGCCACTTAGTATACTCCAAAAGGGAAAAACTAAACAAAACAATTCAATATGTAAAAAAATTCAAAATAAACGAAAAATGATTTTTTAATCTGTTTTAAAAATTTTCGAGTATTTTAGGATAAATATTATTATATATATAAATATATATATATATATATATATTTACCAACTAAACAAACCAATGTAAAACTTCTCGAAACGTAATCTCTCTGGAAATTTTAATTGCAATTTTAATTATATAAGTCGCTAGATCTTGACACCATGTGAATTTAAATGCTTAATTTAAACTTCTTCAGAGTTTTTATTTGATTAGTTTATTTTGTATGTGTGATGTTTCAATCTGATGTCAATCGTATTGCAGATCTGATCAATGTATTTAAGTTAATAAATTGATATTCAATACAAAAAGCTCTTACAAAATTGAAAAAATATATAAAAAATCGAATTGCACCACACTCATCATATAACAATCGTTATTTTTCATCAAGACAAGATTTGACTCTCAAGTGTAATTGATAGAACTCTCTTGTTGACTCCAAATGTTTGTGTCTACCACAACAGTTCATAGTATTCATTTCAACAATAAAATAAATTCAGAAAGACCTAGACAGTGAAGAAAAACGGAAAATGTCTCTCACGAGATGACAAAGATACCATCATATAATACTATAATATTACTGAGATTAAAAAGTGTACTGTATGCTTCCTTGAAAATTACGAAATTTTATATATATATATATATATAAGATATTTTGACGTCATATATAAACATGTGGTAATACTCAAGAATTTTTGACTTTATTGTCTGAAAATATATTTGTTTTTAATGATGGAAGGGGCTTCACTTCATTCATTTTCCAAGAAAAAAATGAATTTCCACCAACTGGCTAGACGGTTGAAAAATATTATTATTTGAGTGCCTTGCGCCATATCAGTGAAGTAATTCGTTAAAAATAGCTTGAATTCTGGCGAGATAATTAAAAGGTTTAGCATCACGATAATGGGGTCACAATATCATCATTATTATTAGTAAATTTTTGACAAATAATTCAGTAAAGGTGGTTTTATAAGATGTAAAAATAGGAGGAAATAACTGGCGCATTTTTCTTCCTAGTACGTTTGATCACAATACTAAATACACACACATATATAGTAATTCTTTATTTTCTTGAAATAATTTTCTTTAATTTATGATAATCCTGTACCTTCGACATTCCGTGATACTTAACCCGGGAGCAGTCGCGCACTTGATATTAACGTTAGTAGTCGCGCGGGATGACAGTGTAACCCCAACCTTTTTTTTTTTATAAATATTTGTGCTTCACAAATGATAACAGTCGAAGTTCCAGTGATTAATTTAACAAAGAGGAAGTATACTTATCAATGTTTAAGGACATTTCAACTTTTCTTAGATAATTTGAGAAAAAATCCAATCAAAATGAATTGTTTGCTTTTAGTGTCGTCATAAAAAATGTGTAATTGCTGCGGAATATATGTCTGTTTCATTTATCGTGATTAGAATCAAATCTCAATAACAGAAATACTAGAAGTTAAATTTCACAACATAAAATCTTGCACACACACACACACACAACACACACATATATAAATAGCTGAGTGCAAGCACTTTTTATTTGTGTCAAAAGGTATTCAGGAAGGCATGTGATATATAATTACCATGATTCTTGATGACGCTCTTAGAACATGTTTACACCCTAACACAGCGTTTCTCAAACTGTGGGATGGCCCCAATAGAGGGGCTTGATAAGCCTAAGAGAATATATTAAAAAATCGAAAACAAAAGATTATTTTAAACTTTATTAATTTACTGAAAGGAATAAAAAATACATCCAGATATAATAAAAACTAAATACATATTTGCAGTTTCAGTACTGCACAATGTATTTCCTCATTAATTTAACAGTACTAAGTTAATAACAAGTTTAATAATTAGCAGTGATCCCCTATGGGCATGCCCTAAAATTACATAGAAAATTTAATACTTATCTTGATATTTTGTACGATTTATAATTAATGTTGTGTATTGTAGCTTTAACACCACAATACATTATTATTGCATTCAATACAGTGTTATTGCATGGAGGGAGGTGCGATGAAAATTATGATTGGAAATTGGGTCGTAGACATTGCAAGTTTGAGAAGCACTGTCCTAAAATCTTGACCAACGCCACATAGGCAAAGTTTACAGTGGATAAAAACCTTCTTTTATCTAGACTTCCAACTGATGTACCAATATCAAGAAAATTTCTAAAATGTTCTGTAATCACCTGATTTTTTTTAAAAAAAAAAACATGCTTGTTTATTTTGTTGAAAGATTTGGAATGGACGTGTTTGTTCATATGCAAGTAAATTTTAAGCCATATCTGCATATTTTGAGCAATTCCACACTACCCACTATGTTAAATGAGTTCGCAAAGGTGTATTCTCCTGCTTCAATAGGATTCTGGCCATACATGTACTGTATAGAATTGGTTTGCTGAACAGAATTTTCAGCAATTGGACTTAGCTGCTGAAAGTCAAAAGGCCTGAATCCCATAGAATACCAATCAGAATTTCGACTACTATTTAACCCCTTTACTGCCGATGAAAAGCTGAGAAATTCCTTCCCAGTACAACCATTTTTTGCACAGGCACGCGTTGTTCACAGGCTATAGGGGGAAAGAAGAAGCGTGTTTCTCAACCTAAAAACTGTTTACTTTCGCTTTAAAAAAAGTAAAAGATAAAATAATAAAACGAAAACACAAAATTTAATGTCTAGAATTACAATATAATAAAAAAAATATTACTTGCATGTAGTGCGATATATTCTTAAACATGGCGAACACATAAACCAGCATACAATTCAGTTCATTGATAGCAAACAAAGATACCCATTTGTCAGACTTATTCGTACAAAAATTAAAAAGCTCCTATTAGACACAATAAGCGAAAATGAGAGCAAATATATTACAGAAAAGAGCACATTCAAACGAAAAACAAGAAACACTGCTTAGCTATGAATTTCATCTTTCCTAGAATATGCCCTTTCAAATTTTCCCCCACCTTTTCTCTGAAATAAGTTAATTCTTTAGACGCACTGTCAATGCCACTTTATTGAATTCCAAAACCGTTGGACTAGATCTAAACAGACTAGCACAATGCAAAAAGTCCTCCTTTGAAAGGACGAGTATACACGTCTGGGGTACTAAGAGCACAAGCTCAACAGAACGTGTAAACACGCCCGGAGTTAAGCTACAACGCTAAATCCCATTGCCATAATTGATCAATGTTGCAAGAATGGCCAAGACTTAATGATTTATGCTCTAATATTACCAAAAAGACAGAGAATTTTCTTCAGAATCGATTATTACAAGAAAGGTGCAATGAAATATCTGTCTATCTATTGGTCTGCGGAAGAAACAAAACATGTAGGTACCCGGATGTCTTCGATAATACAGTGTGTGTAGATATACTCGTATAATGTAAAATACTTTTAAAATTTACATACTTCTCAGTTAAAGAGCTTTCAAATATATTTATTAAAGGTTACTATTTCTTTTTCATTTTTACACTAATTCCGTCAGAAAATGGAATTAGTTTTGTGAATATTATTCCACTTACCTTAAAATCCGACGTATAACGCACACTTTTAGCACAAGAAATAATGTTATACACCGGATATGTTCTTGTTACTAATGCCACCAGTCTGACGTAGTCAGATCGAGGCCCACGAAATTCATCATGGCATCGGGCTATATTGTACGCCTGTCGTTAGCCTAAGCTTTGAGCCCCCGTGGATTTGAGAGTACGTTTTTGCTCACATAATACGAAAGACGGTGACACCATTCGGACCAACTGATTTAACGAGCACATTCTCCGTGTGTACTCGGTGGGTATTTGGTGGTATCGTGCATCGAACCCAGGTTTTCCGGTTTGGAGTCCGATGTTCTAACCACTAGGCTACCCATGGCCCCATACACCGGATATAAATTGGTAGCTTTAAAAAAATAGTTTAAAAAATTAGATTTCTGCATCGGAATATCGTTTATTTAAAAGAAATGAAAAACCTAATGAACTTGAAAGGTTGCAATTCCAGAACTCTACTATTTTTTCAAAAACCTCTAATAAATGACTTCAAAACATAAGAGCATTGCGGACGTTTATTCCAGGTTTCTTCGTGAAAAAGGGATTGCTCGTTGTACTGCGAGTACACCTATAAATTAACAAGTAATATAAAAAAAAATAAGTCAATTCCTACATAGATCAAGGAAAAAATTTATTTTAGTTGTTTTTTATTAAATAGTTACAATTAATATAAATATGTATTTAGGTATGACAGAATCACAGCATTAGGTGGTAATTAATTTTTATTAAATATCATTAAAATATCGTATTGTCATCCAAAGCATTCGTGTGCATAAAATTTCAGTTCAACTGAATGCTTAGAAACGTGCGACAAAAAAAATCTTTTAAAGCTTTGACACAAGTCGCTAAAAATGAAGCCAATGTGGCTGCATCTGTAATTCTACAAAAAATTAATTTCAGTTAATCAATTTTAATTATAATTAAATTATCGCATTGATACCTAAAATAATAGTGTATAGAAAATTTCAGCTCAAATGAGCGATTTAAAATGTGTGAAAAAAAACTTTTCAAGTTTTGACACGTCCTCAAAAGCTAAGTCACCAAAAATGACGCCAACGTGGCTGTACTTGTAATTTTTTGAATAATTAGTTTTAATCAATTAATTTTTATTAATTATAATTAAACTACTGTATTGTCTTCTAAAGTAATCGTGTATACAAAATTTCAGCTTAATTGGGTGCTTTAAAATGCATTGAAAATTTGAACAAGATAAATATATAAATGCATAGAGAGTGTGAAATAATAGTAGGAATTGCAAAAAAAAAGCAAGCTTCAAAGCATGAGTATGCGTTATACGCATGCCTCTAAGGTAATGGAGTTAGTACTGAAATTTCGATCCTTAAGGAGACACAATACGATTCAATTGACAAAAATCGGTCAAAAAATAAAATTTAATTTTTTTAGCTTTAATTATTTTTTATATACTTTTCTATAACCTGACAAAATTTGAAAGCTCTAAATAATAATAAAAAAAACCAGATATATGATAGCTTTTGCGTTCGTATTTATTCACATCCCTATGGCAAATCAAAATTTAAACTTACTTATCTCGGAAAGATAAAATAACTAGTTTGTCTTCATTTAAAATGCTAAGGCTCTGTTTCTATTGTGCCTAATGCTTTGATTTTTTTTTTACCTATTGCTAGCAGTACATGTAACAAAAGTTGGTATGCATTTTTGAATCAAAGCAATACTCATTTTTAAAAAAAATATTTGAACTCAGAATTTGTACATTCTTTAAGGAATTTCCAATACGCATTCATAAAAAGAAGCATTGTACGAATACCAATCAAGTTATCGCAAAACCCATACGAACTTTTACTATGCATTGTTTGTGGTACTTGTAAATCAAATTTCATGCTTGTACGTAAATCTTTGTAGCAGGAGTAGCATTTTAAAATAACTACACAAATATGAAGTTTTTTCCTTAAAAAATTAAATACCTAGCTTTTTATGAAATTTTGAGCACAAAATCTGTTTTACATAGTATACACAAATAGGAGGCAACCAAAAATTTTTTGAAAATCCTTAAATCGTACTATGTCTCCTTAAGGATAGTAAATACTTATGAGTTCCATTTGTGAATGGAATTGAATTAACCTTAAAAATATTTCGAAATTAAATAATTATCACAAATTTAACCTTATAGATAGTTACAGCAGATAGTTACATCTGCTTTTACTAAAACACTTGTAGTTTTTGTTCTAGTAAGCGGAAAATAATAAACTTGGTATTTTTATGAAGCTAATAAGATGGTCCCTAAAATAAAATCATAAAAAAATTTGTCAATTTTTGGTAAAATTCACAGTTTTAGGGTAGTCAGATACCTTGAATATTTTTTTCCCAAAAAGAACTAAAATAATGAACGCCTTACTTTTTTTAAAAAAAATATATACTTGATAAAAGATAAGGTTTGAATAGCGCAACTCATATTTAAATGTGATTCATACAAATAATAAGCCTTTTCAAAAAATGTTTTATTACTCATACAGAAGAAATAGTTGCAAAACACCCATTTTTCCCCCTGTCTCAAAACAGAAAGACAACAAACAGTGGAAAGGTCATAAAAAATACTTACTCACACGTCACAGAAGTGTTGTCATAAAATTCTTAAAGCCCATCATTACCCCCAAAATGTGTACCCTCCAAGGAGTGATGAAAAGAGCTTTCAAAAAAAGAATACATATATTGGTCGTTGGTCTTTTGCCTGTATTATAATGGTAATGGCTCCAACAGGGTGGAAGCTGTAACTGTCAGTCTTGAAAACAAAGAGAAAAGGATGAAAAAAAGATACTTCGATCAAAGTCTGGAATTTATTTGTATGGAAGGTCATTGCTATTTTTTATCGTGAAAGGAAATATTATTAAATAGCTGCTGAAATATTTAAGCGCCTCTATGTTTATGTATGTTATTGCACCATTTCTTGTTTAAAAATATGTTATGTAAACGAAATGTTTATGTCGTCGTTCATATTTATTTAGTATCTGTAATATTCATGAAGTGCATATATTAGATCGGTGTATACATATGCGAAATATGATGGGATAAAAGTGTCTAAGGAATTTAAAAACATCTTGGAATGGTGAAATTCATTTTCTTGAAACATATATAATAATATAATTTCTGCTGAAGTGTTCAACAGAGTAAGAATTCAATTCAACATCATCTGGTAAAACTCAGGCTAATATCCAGGACATTTATGGTGCATTATGTGTATATAGCTCATGAAATAGAATTGTGAATATTTTAAAGGAGTTCCGAAGAGTTTTCATTTAATTTTATATGATTTACAAAGTAAATAAAATACTTTTGATTTGGTTGGTAAACATTTTATACATGGACGCGTGAATGTATATGTAATCCACTTAATATAAACTTAATTTTGAGCTTATAAAACTTTATACCGAAACTGATCCTTTTATGTGAGTGATAAAATTATCAAACATAAAATAAGATTGAGACTGTTTAGTTTTAATTTTCTTTCCTCTGAAGAAGCATGGAAGTGTGTGGGTAGCCTCTACAATTGTTAAGTTAAGTGAACTGCGGGATGATTCATAGAGAAGGATACAGTTTCAATTATGGTTTACAGCCCCAAGATCCCGGGATCCCGGTTTTTTTTCCAATCCCGGGAATAAAATAGCTAATCCTGTGATTTAATTTTTGTCTAAATATTTAAAAAAAAATTCTCATCAAAATTTTCTACGAATTTAATTCTTAGAAAATTTGTTTTTTGTATGAAATATGCACTTTGTATTTTTTGTGCGCTGTTATTAGTACTATAAGTAAAACAGCCGGTGCGGTGGCGTGGTTGGTTTGTCGCTGGCCTTTTACAGCCAAGGTTACGGGTTCGACCCCAGCCCAAGTCGGTGGATTTTCTTGATGCAGAAAATCGACAGCGGCCATGTCGTATGATTATACGGTATGTGAAAGATCCTTGGAGTGTTTGTTTGGCTTGGATGCTCTCGGCAAAATTAAATCCTAGTACAAAGTTCGCATAATCAAAAGTTCAGGTGTCTCCCTCTGTGGAGGAAACTGGGCGTCAGAACTACTTGTTGTAATTGGAATCCCTATATGGTGCAGTGCTAAAAAGTGGTACCAGCTCCAGGGGAATGTACTAAGTCTGCAAAGGTTTAAAATACCAATGTGCAGCCCCATTGAAAAAAATAAGTGAATAAAAATATATTCAGTTCTCATATATCGTGTGGGAGAACGTTATACAGATATAAGTGGCTCACTGCAATACTTACAGAATAATATAAGCAACCCTTCAAAAATAGATTCTGTCACAGTTCCTTCTTCAACTAAATGCCGTTAATTAATAGCGGAGAAGCTTGAAAGACTTGAGACACTTCAAATCCCATTGCATTACTAACAGCTCATGCAAATGTATCTTCTATTTCAAATAAGGTAAAACTTGAAATTGATTCACATTCTGGTTCAATAACTGGATCCCAATTTATATATGCGTATCTCAAGCTGTTGGGCGCGACCCACGATGGGGGCGTGATAGTCCTATTAGGAAGCGCGAGCATTATAAAAAGTCTCAAAAATTTATTAATTTACTGAAAGGAATAAAAAATACATTCTAAGATTAAAAAAAATATTTACAATGATATAATGTACTTATAAATATATCAGTATTGTACACACACAATGTATTTGATCATTAATTCATCAACTCAAAGGCTTGTCATATGAAAAATTTAATACTTATCTTGGTAATTTGTACAGTTCATAATTAAAGTCGTATTGTAGCTTTAACGTCAAAGTATATTTTTTTTAATTCAATGCATTATTATTGCATGAAGAGGCGCCAAGAAGATTATGATTGAAAATTGGATCGCAAGCATTGAAAGTTCCAGAAGCACTTATATATACAGGGTGTCCCAAAACGACCGTATAAACTCTGCACAGCTAGATACTTCGTTGGAAGTATATAAAAACTGCCCAAAGAAGCGTTCCTGTGCGATCCATGGTTTACGAGAAAAATACGAAAACCAAAGTATGACGTCACTTCCGGTGCAAGAAAAAACACTTTATTGAACATATCAACAGCAGTATACGCACAAATTACGGCAAATGTTCAAAATGTCTACCGTGCATGTCGAGGCAGGCTTGAGAACGCCGTGGAATGGCTGTCATTACACGTCGCAGCATCGTGGGGTCCACCGAAGTACAAGCAGCATGCAGACGAGCAGCGAAGTCCATTTATGTTGTCACTCAGTCTCGATACACCAGTTCCTTGAGATGGCATGTCGCAGTAGTCGCAAGGCATGTAGCAAGTACATGTCGCAGTAGTCACGAACGGAAGAGAGGACCACCATACGAGGACTACTGGTAGCTGCAAGATGCAGCCTTTTAAATACCAATTCAACAGCGGCTTAACATCATTCCATCGCGCGCATGCATGACGCGACATGCGCGATGAACGTTAAAAATATTATCGTCTGGAAAGATATGCAAATACTGTTGTTGATATGTCCAATAAAGTGTTTTTTTTTCTTGCACCAGAAGTGATGTCATACTTTGTTTTTCGTATTTTTCTCGTAAACTATGGATCGCACAGGAACGCTTCCTTTGGGCAGTTTTCATATACTCCCAACGAAGTATCTAGCTGAGCAGAGTTTATGCGGTCGTTTTGAGACAACCTGTATATAAAACCATTAAGTGTAGCAGAAAAATTAGATAAATTTATCAAAGAGATATATGTGCACCAATGCAGTCTATTAGATTTGAGACACTGTCATCAAAAATTCAAAACTAAATGTCTCTTTTTTTGAAAATGAAGGGACACGTGGTGACTACCTGAAAATCTCATACTCCTACTTAAGGACGATAATACCTACTAGTAAAGAATCCGTATGAGTAATTTCTTCATCAGGATAATTTGTAAAAACAGTAAGAAGCCGTTTGAACAATGAAACGCTGGACGAGATGTATTTCTTAAAAGCTTATTTACAGAAACACAAGAAATGAAGAAATGTTTTGTTTTAATTTGATTGTGTGTTATATAATATGAATTTTAAATATGAATTGGAGTCGAAAACCCGTTTTCGACGCCAATTTTACCAAACGGGTTCACCAAATTTGGCAAGTAAAAAAAATGCGAGTGAAAAATTTATTTTTGCATAATTATATAAGTTTATTTAATACATCCGTTAAGAAAAGAAAAATTTCTATAATATTTGTAAAAGGCTTGATCGCTTTTACTCCGTTAGCATTATTTTTAATAAGTTTTATAATATAAATAATTATTTATATTCCATGTGAATGTCATTTTTGAATGTTAATCTAAAATATAATGAAGTATAAAATGGAATTTTGAAACCCATTAAAAAATTTATCAGTTTTAAAATGTATTATCCTTCGTAAAACTTTTAGTTTACTCAAAAAATATTTTGATGTACTTTTGAAAAATTACGTTACTGACTAATAGGCAAAACCGAATTCACAAATATATTTTGTTCAATAAGGATAACTTTTAAAGAAAATGTTTTCAAATTAAAACTGTTATTTAAGGGGAGTCAGTAGGGTAAACACCTTCGGGAAGTCGATTTTGAGTTTTTGATATTTCTAAAATCCCCAAATCAGGACCTTTCCAATGATGTACCGTACTTGCCATTTTACTAATTAAAAGTATGTTAAAATGATTTTTCAAAAAATAATCAGCTGATTAGCCATGCCCCCTTTGACAGATAGAAATGTAAACATTGACCTATTAAATCTAGGAAGCTTTTCCAAAGCCACTCTCTGTTTTATTTATTCATACGCAATTAACTGTAGATTAACTGCAAGCGTAACCGTCAGGGTTGTTTACCTATTTGGAGCGCATACACGTTTTTATCGTGTGTGTTTGGGTTTTTAAATTAAATATATAAAATTTCTAAAATTCAGAAATTTTGAAATTTCGAAGTTTTTGTTTCTTTATTTGCTTGACAGAAAAAAATAAAAAACATAAAGGTACGTTTTAAGAAGGTATGAACATAGTAGTAGTTCAATAATCATAGTAACAGTACTTCAAATACTAAACAGTAATGTGTATCCTCAAGGTTGACATACACATGACTCAAAGGAGACAGGTGCAAAATAAAGTTTGATTTGTGTTTTTCTTCTTATTAAAATAAGTATTAAAAATACCACCATGAATTAAAATATTCTTGCATTTGCTTTCAAGAATTAAGTTCATTGTAAAAAGTGTAAAAGAAGTTTAGACATGCAAGTTTTAAAAGGTAAGTTTGGGCTGGAAATTTGTCCTGAAATGTTGTGCTTGTCCATATGATGTAGAATTCTCTTTTTTAAATATTCATGAAGGAATGCAAATTGCCACAATAAATACCAGGTTTGTATATGCTGGTGTGTTCATTGGAGATTGCAGAACTGGGAGAATTGTTTTGCAGCATAATGAATCTTCGCATACCACCTACAAGGTTTTCCTTACGGTAACGTGAATTCAATGATGTAAAACTTGTTTACGAGGAGTCCATTCAAATGCTGCGAGGGAAGCGTATTTAGGAAATGAAGTAATAATAATATTGTGGACATGGCAGAAACAAGCGGTTACACAATCAATGGTGCAGTTAACTGTGACCAGCATTGGATCGTGGTAAGGTGATAGATCAATATTCTTTGCGAATATTGCTATGAAAAATGGGCACATTAAAACATTGTTTTGACCTGTTGGTGAAAATTCATGATTGGATATAAACAGGGTGTAAAATCGCAGTTCAAAACATAAAAGTCTTCCGGTTGCTGTTGTAGTAGAATGAGTTCTTATTTAGATATCTTCCCAGCTTGATTTGTTGAGATACTTTTGATCGAAAAACACAAACCCGAATGAAGTTTCTCATAATGTCATTTTATCACGATGGTTCCCAAACAACATTTTGCATACTGAACATCTCTTATTTGGTGTTTATATGCTGTTTGTTCCTTTAATGATGGTACTGTATCCAAATTAACAAAACTTGATCGAATGGCAGTAGGACCTGGAGAATATTCAGTGTGCATGAAACTCCCGATAGAGAAATTAATGCAAGCAAGCATGCTTTTTCTGGAGATCAAAGAAAATTAGAAAGATAAAGAAAAAGAAGATAATATTAAGTAAAATAAGGTAAAACCGGTTAAGTAAGATCTTTGAAGAGGTAAAATTTTATATAAAAGCTATGTTTTCTGAAAATCTTCTAAATCAGTTTTGTAAAGTACATTGTATGCATGAACTGGAATTTTTATTTTATTTTCATATATTCTGTGTATACTGAAGTGAAATATTGAATACTCAGACATATTAAAAGCAATGTACCAACACAGAAAGAAATTTTATTAAGTTCCTTATTGTACTGCAAAATTATTTTAATCATGCTGATCAATTTTAAAAGATTACTCCTGTATAAAATAAATGTTTATTAATGAATCACACACAATCAGTATCTCAAAATAAGTGATGAAGTGATTATACAAAAATTATAATTTCATGTTTAAAAAACACAAAATAGTTTACTTTGGTTTTGGATACTATCTTGTAATATTTATATAATCTTTATTCTTTCATATTTAAAGAACATGTGTTTAAGACATACACAAACACTAAAGAAATTTTCGAAGTGCTATATAATCATGTATTACATCTTATATTGATTATTTAATTTTGTAACTTCTTTCTCAAAATTAATCTGCTACAGAACTGGAAATATTATTTTATATTGCATATATATTATATACTGAAGTGAAATTTTGAGATATTCTTCATTTGAATGAAAAGTAGATGTCGTAACAGAAAAGTGAAAATTTATAAATTCATTATTCTACTTCACAAAATATATTTTTAAACATATCGATTAATTTTAAAAATTTCACTTGATAAAGATAAATGTTTATCTTAAGGCACACTACAATTTAAGTGCTTTGTTTTCTAAAGTTTTTAGTAAAAGGTACATAAACATATTCCAAAATGTAATGTCTCTTTCTTTAGCATAACCACTTTACATACAAAAATACACAACTTCATGTTTGAAACATAAAATCAGCTTTTTTTGTTGTTTTGATACCATTTATGTGTATATTTTAAGAATCCTTTAATTTGATTTTTAACTGGTTACCATAATTGAATTATAAACACTAATAGAAATTGTTTAGCAAAGTTCATAATTATGCATAATAAAACCATATTTTCAAGCTATTAGACATTTTACATAGATTTATTATGCTTAGAATAGCTTGATGACATAACAAAATGTCATGAACATAGAAAATTCTTCAAAATTGATGAATAATTTGGAGAAAAATGATGCAATGCTACTAAATATCTGATAGATTAAAAGAAAATTACAGTATTTTCCTGAGAAATCTAGTAAAGAAATAAGTAAAGTCTGCGTTATTGATATAACTATTTAAAAATAGTAAATACAGATTGTAATTCATAATTTTTGATGAAGTGACATTTTATACATAAAATGCAATTATCTCAAATGGTGTTTTGTTGGTGTACATTTTTTCAGAACCCATCAACTGAAGCACTTTGCAATCTTCACTGAATATATGTATGTTAAATATAACTGAAGCTAACGTTTAGTTAATGATACGGATATATTTTAAAAGTCATTATCGTGAAACAAATGAACTTTTCAAAAATTCATAGTGATACAATACGATGAAGTGTTTAAAAACTAAGCAAATATTAAAAAGTTCACTTGAAGCTTAATAAAAAAGTCTAATTAATATACAGAAAATGAGTCTGTACATTTATATTTCATGAGAAAAGGCAGCATATGCTCAATCTTAACATTAGCGGGATAGTACCGACTTCTTAAAGAGTAATAATTGTTCTACATTTTGAAATATAGTTAGTTCTATGTTTACTCTAAAAAGTTCCTTTAATTGTTGTCCATTGTAGGACGTTTGATATTTTATTGGGAAATTTTTTTCTTTTTTGTCGCTTTCAATATATTAGACTTTTTAGTCCCATTTTTTAAACAAACGGTTGTCACGAGAAATTGAAAAATGGTTCTGGATAATGAATTTCATAATTTCTAATCCCAAGAAGGAACTATTAAAAAATAATAAAAATGTTTGTTTTGTATAATACATCATTTTAAATAGTATACATTTACATTTTTTCCATAAATATTTCTTCCGTTTGTCAACCATTCTCTTGATCTACCAGGTACGGGAAGAAACAATTGAAAGAACCAAATGTTGAAACGTTTCTATCATTTTGAATGTTTTTCTTATGTAGTGAAATCCTCAGGCTCACCTTCTTAGGTGAGTATCGCGAATACAATCCTGAGGTGGCCTAGTGAACTTTTCCTTCCCAGGGGCATTTTGTCTTGGGTAAACACGGGTTTACGAACCTGGGTCCCAAGAGATCCTCTATTTATCGATCTCTTTCTCGTCCACCCATCTTTTCTTTCTTCCGTCTAGATCCACAGATATTAAACAAATGGGCTGACGGCGTATAAGCCGAAATCGGCTCTTGTGCCAACAAACCCCAAAATCACCTTACTCACCCACGGGTTTACTGTCTTTGGTAAACACGGGCTCAATCGAACCCGGGCGACCCAGTGATCCTTCCTATTTTGGACCCTTCTTGTCATTCAATTCTTCTTTCTTCTTCCTGGTCTAGACCTACAGATATTAAAACAAATGTTTGATGCAGTATAGCCAGAAATCGGCTCTTAGTGCAATAAACCCAAATCACTCACCACCCACGGGTTTACTGTCTTTGCTAAACACAGGCTTGAACCTCAAATTATGATCCTTCCCATTTTCGACCCTCTTCTTGTCATTCACATTCATTCTTTCTTCCGGCTAGACCACAGAGTTAAGAACAAATGTTTTGCGCAGTGAGCGAATCGGCTCTTGCCCAATAGAACCTAAAATCACTCACTCATTTATGTAGGATGCAATATAATAAAGACTGAAATCAATTTATTATTTTAAAACCTAAGAGTATCGGTTGTTATATGTATACCAAAAGTAATTATATATATATATAATATGAGCTTTAGCACAGATATTCGGGGAGGGTATTCTAAACTACTGAAGAAACAGTATCATTTAGTTCTAACCATACTTGGCAGTGATTTCTTTATTGGTTTTGCATGCGATGAAGTGGACTTGGAGATTAGTGGCAAATTTTGAAATTCGGAGCTTAATTTGAATTTTGCTTTCGAGAGCACAGATGACTAATTACGGTACAACCATTGATTCGATGCTTGATGCTTTCACGGTTCGTAAATCATATATTTATTGACGTTCACGTAACATACTTAAGTTTCCACAAGCCTGTGGTTATAGTGATTAATAAAT
Organism: Trichonephila clavata; assembly: GCA_019973975.1. Lineage (NCBI taxonomy): Eukaryota > Metazoa > Arthropoda > Arachnida > Araneae > Nephilidae > Trichonephila > Trichonephila clavata. Next base: position 58,957 of record BMAO01030628.1, on the reverse strand, counting down.
GCGAGATTATTAGTGCAATTTATACCTAAAGTCGAGTATTTAGTAAAGTCAATCTACCTTTATAACAAGGTACTCATATTGGATAATATGTACTTACGTAACATAATCGATGTATAATATTACATATATATTAATTATTCTATCGAATCAATATGAAAAAATGTGAATAGAATAAAGAAACCGCATGCATGCTTTCAGTATTATATGAAATGCATTTATTTATTCACCGTTTGTGTCGTTGATATAATCAAACACAACCGTACTTAAGGAGAAACTCAGTCTATGTCGGAGCTGCACCCCCTCCCAGTTTTTCCGTTCCTAATCCCATTAAGACCTGAAATGACGGCTAATACTTTGTAGCGCTTGCATTGGAAATTGCAAGACAACACTGCCAGCTGATGTCAGGGGTGAGAAGAATGCTTAGATGGGTCATTCTATTCTTTAAAAAGAGACCACATATTCATCCCTTACGCCTGGGACAAAACAGATGCTGAGCTGCTTCGGAAAATGACTTTGATGTTATTACACCTTCCTTCCTTCAGATGTACATAGTTTTTGTCAAAGACACTCGTGTTGAACAGTTTTTTAAATTTCATTCCTTCGCAAATGAGGGCCACGAATTACTTGAATGAAATAATATCGGCTTGTTATGATGAAGACAAACCCAAAGTTTTCTCGGTGTCAAAGTAACAGATCGATTGATAGGCAATCCACGTGGTGAATAACGTGCGGTGGCGCAGTTGGTATCAGTCACGACGGCCTATTGTTTCAAGAATCAAGCTGGTACCAAAACAAAGAATGCCGGGTGCAGATCCGCAACGGTTGCCAATAAGAACTTATTGAGGGTGTAAAAGAGGACCACCCGGGGGTTTACAGAGTCGTTTTGGAAGTTGACGAGGGTCTTTTGCATCACCTTCATCAGATTTTTGTTTTCACGACAAACGCGTGAAGTTGAGGTTTGTGCTCAAACTAATCAATCTGAGAGCAATGATTATTAAACCGGACTTGAGCCTTTCTCCATCAAAAGGTTGCGAAGAGTAATATTATACATCGAATTTTACACCACTGAGCGTAAAAATTTTGGCCATCTCGCTACCAAGTAATGAAATAATTATGAGGCTTTCTACACCACAGCATTTAGGAAATTTTACCTTTTTTTGAACTAAGAAAGCTGTTCATAAATAAAAGTAAATTCCATTGTAAGAAATATATTTTAATACTTACCAAAATTAAAAAAAAAATAAAGAATTGAAGCGTAAAATATTTCGAAGCAACTCGAACTAAATCATATCTGTATTAGACAGTGATTGCTTAAAATGTACACCTAAAATATTTTCATTTTATATTAAGCGGAATAATGTATATATTTTTAATAAAACTTCTTGTATATAAATGCTGATAAATCGTTAAAAAGAAAAATATTTCCAGGCACAGAAAGATCTTTTGAAGGATCTCGGTTCACGTTTAAGAAGCGGCTTGATGTATAGGGCCCATGTTTGCCGAAATAGGAAAAGCTATTCACTACCAGGTGACATTTTGCCCTATAGCGTTGTATGCACATGGTAGTATCTGAGAATAAATGTAACTCCTTCGCTTCCTCTTCACTTTGCGATAGGGATATGGTACTCAAAATTGATTGGACACACTCTTTTCCTGCCTTGGTCTATTAAAGTCTGGAAGTTTCAATAGATGGCTCTGCATTTATCAATCCCTTCTTCCAACTGATATTGGGCTGTAGAGTTAAATTTTTATTGCGTAAAATGGCGGGGGTTTAAAGAAAATTCTGAACTTGGTACTTTCTTTCTTATCTAAAATGGCAAAGGATATATTGCCAAAGATATTGTAAAAATGAATGTTTATAATCGAAAAAAAATTATTTGGACATAATTTTTGGAAAGGTTAGCAGTGAAACAAGTAATATAAAAATAAATAAATAATAAAGTCAACTCGTAATTTCCTACAAATAATCCTCTTGTGGAAACTTTCTTTAAATATTACTCTATTGAAAACTTTCTTCCAAAGAAGAAAATGTGACGAATTCAAATCAAGGCTTATATTTAAACATTAATTTTCAGGTTCGAGGGAGAGGTTAGAAGCTAAATGATAGCATTGAGCAATTTCCGTAAAGCAACAGAAAACTAGGCGAGAGTGTTCCAAGGATTATTTGCTTAATATTTAAGATTGACGATTTGTCAATTATATATTTAATTTGGATTAGCATCGGCTTGAAGTAGAGCAACTTAGACGCATCCTAGATTATCTAGAATGTGTATAGCTAAGACATTCCTAAAGTAAGTGATTAAATTTATAATTAAATATTACTTACATCGTCTTCTTCGCTTTTGCTCCGATAATTAGTTTAAGGTACATTTCCTAATCTTGGGTTGTTCACTTTTGTTAAGTTGTTGAGACTTGTAAATAAATTGCGTTTGTTTTGACTATGGCTAATCTTCCTTCTAACTCTCGTTCACTGATGGATGGGGTAGTCCATCCTTCACAAACTGCTACTTAGATCAAAACAGAAAAATTTATTTGAGGAAATTTTTATTAAATAATTACAATTAATGTAAATTTGTATATAAATATGATGGAATCGCAATTTTAAGTGGCAATTTTTTTCTCCAGGAACAACGAAAACTATTTAATTAAATTAATGAATTAATATTTGGAAAAAACTGTATTATACAACACCAAGTGTCATCCACTACGTTAAAAAATATATATTTAAATTTAAGAGGACGAATAAAAATTATTTTATTAACGATTAAAAATTTGAACTAGATATATAAATATACAGTTAGAGTGTGAAGTATATATATATATATAATACTAGGAATTGAATGCGTTTCTGCGACATTTATTTTGGATGCAAATTGTGTAGATAATTTAAATTTTTCTTTATATTAATTGCTTTGAGGTATTTAAAGTTGTTATTTACGATTGCTATTTATTTAAAATTAATGATTTTTTTCTAATTGCTAGCGATTAATTAAAATAAATGTCCTTCTTTTAAAAAATCCCTATTCCTGTACATTAAAAACATTTTGTAAATGTCTTAATAATTGATTTCTGATTTTTTGGTAAATTTCAGTTTTTAAAATAAAAGTAGCACATCTTATATCTAAATTTGAATGCTTCTGTATTTGTTTGGGAATCATAAAAATCAACACCGTTGATTCTATAATTCCAAACTTTTGCCGGGAGCTTAGCTGTTTCAAAGGAACCATATGATTTTTGTGCCCAAATTTTGTTTTCAAATTTATTTGAGAGAATTCTTTTTTTTCTAAAACCTCTTGCTTAAGGTAATGTTTATGTGTATGTGTGAGTAAAGTTATACACGGTGATATGTAGCCAATATTAGGAAAGTGTCCCCGATCCTCTTCAGAAAACACTGCAATTGGCGGCAGCTTTTTTTTTTGGAGATGTTTTTCTCAAAGGTGCCGAGGGTCAATATTTACCATTGCAGACCTCTTACCCTAGGAAATGGTATCACTTTTTAGTGTGAGGCACCATATTGGTAGAATGCAATTTGTACCGAAATTTTTACTTTCTTCCCCAGAGGGAGGAACCTAAGAGGTGCGAAACGGTACCAGTAGTATAATTTTGTAGATAGCACCCAAACATAACAGGTACGTTTGGGATTTTTAAAATGCCGCATAATCATACGACTTGTACGCTGTTGATTATTTGCATCATGAAAATTCTATGACTTAGGTCAGGTTCAAACCCGCAACCACATCCAGCGACAAAACAACTACACTATCCAACAAACTTTTTTGGCAATGTGTTAGAATGGATTTTACTGAAATTGACTCCCAAGGGGGGGGGGGTTGCATGAGTGCTCGTTTAAAGTAAACACTGTCGTGTTTGAGCTGTTAAACCAACTAGCTTTAAATTTGGACAGCCCATTTCTTTTTTTTTTAAATTAGGGATAAAGAGGTTTTGAAGAAAATGGCTTCCAAGATGGGTGGCAGGGATGTTAAAGGTAAACAAAAAAAATATCCTTTTTGAATCATTCGATCTACAGACTTGTAATTTGGAAAACACTTTTGTTGTTATGTAGACAATCTCCAAGAACAAGATTTTTGGAAATAGACTCCCAAAAGATGAGTTTATGGGGTTTCAAATGACAAAAATATATGCTATTTTTGTAAATTCAAATTCTGTTAATTTTAAATCAAGTGTAAGGGCTGTAAAAGTCTTTTTGAATGTAAACGAAGGCTTAATGCTTAGATTTTGGTATCAATAATTAAAATAAATAGCTATACATTATCATGACCAGGGGTGGGCGGACTTTTCCAGAGTACGGGCTTCTTCTTACAGAGTGCGGTCCATCCAGTATCAGTGGCACCCACAGAGAGGGGAGGGATGTTTCACGGGACCGGACCCTCATCCACAGATCATGGATTTTCTAATCGATTATAATCCCATGTATATAGTAAGTAAAATTGAATTAAGTATTCGTTAGTAATATTTTTTATTACTTAATGCTATTTATTTATTCAGTAATTTATTTCTTACTCTTCTTTGTTCCTGATAATCTACAAAATGAAAAAAATTATATTTGGCAGCGTATATATATATATATATTGGGGTAGGATATAAGAATGATAGACACACACACATTCGACCCTGGACCACCACACAGCGCCCCATTTTAAAAATTCACGAGTGCGCCCACTGCCCAGGGTCGTGGGTGTGGTGAGGTAAGGAAATAGTCAACAATATCTATTATGGTTTTATAATAAATACGGAATATGTACTTACCTATACGTAACTGAAATGAAAAACTCCCTTTTTGAAACCATGTTTAAAGCACGCAAAATACAAACATAATAATAGCCACAAATATAATAGTATCTAATGATGCATTTATTATCAAACAATTCAAATACATTAAAAAATAAAACCCTTACATCTAAAGTTAGTTCTCGTAATTATAGTCACAAGAAGTCTTTGTCTGCGTACTGTCAGCCAATCTTGAATATTTTCGTATAGAATTACTAATGGCTTATTTTCAGGCGCACACTCCGAATTGTCTTGGGGGTCCACCGTTCGATCACGATCGACGTAATGCCCACCCCGGATTATGACAGATACTACAAAATGGTTTGATAACGGGTAGTTTTGTATAAATATGTAGAGATATTTTATTTATAAATATCTTTCCTTATTAGTTAGAAATAAAATATTTCTTATGCTTAAGAAACTCTTCATAAGAGAGAAAAACAAATTTTATTTTAGATTCAAACACACTATTCATTTCTAAGAATTGTATATATATATATAATTTCTAAAGCAACATATTACAATAAACCAAAAATTATTATGTTGCATTTTGATAAATTCTACATACAAATGTATGTGATTTAATATCACTATACTATCCATATTTTCTTCTTGTTTGATCATTCAAATCGTCTTATGCCATGAAGAATATATAGTTTATCTCTGAAAACATATCTGATTCTGTCTGCTACGAAACACCATTAAATCAACCGCTGACAGCCAGCACAATGGAAGAAATGAACTGCACAGCAAAACAAATCTTATCCGTCCTCTCTGGGACGCATAACCTTGAAACCTCCTTGAACAAGATAAAGAAGTTCCTTCTGAGTTCTAGTTTTTGTCTTCGTATACCGCAGAGCTGACATATAGTGGAAGCAAAGGAAAATATCCCGTAAGTGTAGGAATCACTTCGTCTAATATAAATCTTCCGAAATAGGAACAGCGAAACAAACAGAATCATCCTATGAATAAATATTTCCAAAAAGACATCTGGCTGGGTGAGATAGCCATCTCTAACGTATGAGCTGCCAAAGATATATTACAATATTTGTAGCTGAGTGAAATGTCATATCGGCTCAGATTTCAGAAAAGTTTGTTTCTCCTAAAACTAATATGCAGTATTGCTTTCTTTGCTGAAACAAAATTGCTTTAGGCGCTTTGTTAAGTGGCAAAGCTTTTGTGAAATGTAGATAGTTTATATCAGTTTCTTTAGTATATTAAGATTCAAGTTTAGAAGAGAATAAATTTCTGGATTTTTCATGCAGAGTTGCATTTTTATAATGTAAACCAGAATTTGTTTATCCTTAGGAAAGATAAACATCAGTTGGGAATAGTTTTAATATTATTAGATATATATGTTTTATTTTTGAAATTATACGAACTTTTATAAAAGGCCTTTTTTAAGAAAATTTAAAGTATAATGAATTGAATTATTTCATGTATAATTAAATTCAGACAATTGTAATTCAGTATACTGTAAACTATTATATTTATGTTATAAAAATCTACTTTTTTTAAATAACAGCTTAAATGTCATGAATATTGAAAAATTTTATTAGCATTTTAATTGCTTCATTTTCAAAAGATTTTTAAAAAAAATGTTACTTTGAATCAATGGTAAATACAAGGGTAAGATTTCGGTAAACCTAGTGGGTGGCGTGGTTGGTATGTCGCGAGCGTTCTGTTCCTAAGGTTGTCGGTTCGACCCCGGGCCATTTCGGTGGATTTTCATGATGCAGAAGATCTACAGTGTCCATGTCTTATGATTATAAAGCATGCAAACGATTTCTAGAGTGTCTATTTGGCTTGGGTGCTCTCGGAAAATTTAAATCCTTGAACAGGTTCGCATCATCATAGCTCGGAGGAAACTGGGAGTCAAAATTACCTGGGACAATGGGTATCCGCCTATAGGGTGCCACACTAAAAAGAGATACCAGGTCCCGGGGAATGTACTACGTCTGTAATGGTAAAACACCAATCCGCAGCCCATTAGAAATAAAAGAAAAATTAAATAGATTTCGGAATAACCCCCCTCCCCCGAATTCATCAATATATTCTTAATTTTTTATCTTAGATTAAACTTCGGTGACTTTGTTTTTGTGTTACCCTTTTACATATTTTCCTTCTATTTCATTATTCAAAGAACTCAAAAAATATTTTTTACCAGAAATTACAAAAAATGCTAATATTGAACAATATGTAACATATCTAGTTTTTCAGAACAATATATTTAATTTAAATTACTAAATCAAATTCTATTATTTCACTTTAAAGTTTAACATTTTAAATAAATCAGTCTAAACATACTGTTTAGTATATATTCTGAAAGATATAATCATTCCATGCCTTTGCAATGTTTTACTGGGTAAAATTTTTTAATAGACTGTAAAAGTTTTTGAGATCACTCAAAGCTATCTGTACTACACTGACTGCTTATTGGGAAACGTGGTATTGCAATTATTTACATATTATAATTGAAAACCAATCATAAGCGTTCAATTCTGCTCACTTTTATTAGAAGTAAATATCTCATAAAGACTTTTAATAGCCCTTAAAATCAAAATTAGCGCAAAGTTACAATTTTTAATATTTTGACGGTAAGTCATTTTAAATAAATTTAAACGAAAAAAGTAATATAAATATGTAAAGGGCATTTTCACACATTCGTTTCTATAGAATTATTTAATATTAAAATTAAAAAATTTGCAAAATTAAAGCTGGTTTTAAAATTTATTTATAAAAATACATGAGTGGATAAGATTTTGGGTGTAATAGTTCTTTTAAGATTTATTCAAGGATATCGAGAACTTGATGTCCCATTTCATTACAATTCATTGAGTTTAAAACCTTTGCCCTAATATTAAGGAATCTTTAACGTCATTTATACACAAGTACATCGACAGAACGGTTTACAACAATCTCAACACAAAAACTATTAAACATATATTTCAAATCTAAAGAAAGCAGAAATGAACAAGAATTAAAAGGAAAAATGGTAATTTATAGTATGTTCGAGAATTCAAGTTTGGAAATTAGATAAGTAAATTATATTATAAAAATTATATTAATTGCCTAAATATTCTTGAAACCTTAAGGAATGCATACCATTGGTTTTATTTTTAGTCTTCACAGTAATCGTATTACTCTTGAGAATGGAGGAATCTACAGTTAAGATGTATACAAATTCTAAAAGTGTAGAAATTTAGTAACAAAACTGTTTTATTTATTTTTAAAAGTGTAATACTATAATGAAAATGCCTATTTTTACAGTAATATAATGAAAAACTGGTCTAATGAAAGAAGAATTGGCATTTTATTACACTTTCAGGAATTATTTTGAAACATATTAATTCATTAGCTCAGCGCTTCTCAAACTGTAGGGCGCTTTCTCTAAGGGGGGGGGGCGTGGTAGCCGAGTGGCCTAGGAATCGGATCATGGCTAGCGTGTCATGAGTTCGATCCCAGTACCACTAAAGACCCGCCGTGTAGGGGGGCGATGCACGTTAAATCTGTCGAGAGCTCAAACGTCCTCCCGTTGGTGTGGTGTGGTAGTTAGGAGAGGGGGGTGCCAGCTCAGGTGTCGTCCGCGTCACTTGACCATGGTTCAAAATTACGCGGACCGTCGCCAAAAGCCCTCGTGTTGCTAATCAGTGCGACGTTAATATTCCCTCACTCACTTCCCCTAGGGGGTCGAGATAACTCTACGTTGGGGGTACGAGCAAGTCGAAAATAAAAGATAAGTTAAAAATATTATTAATTTACTGAAATGAAGCAATTCACAAAACATTCTTTGACATAATAAAAAAGTACATATTTATACTCATATAATACACTTATATATAAATGTATCAGTATTGAACAATATATTTGATAATTAATTTAACAATAGTATGTTAAGAACGAGTTGAAAATTACCAGTGACCCGATAGGCTTATTATATATAAAATTTAATACTTATTTTGATTATTTGTGCAGTCAATAATTAAAGTCATTTTGTAGCTTTAGCATGAAAATACATTATTATTGAATTCAATGTTTTGTTTTTACATGGAATGAGATGCGACAAAAATTATGATTGAAAATGAGGTCGCAAATGCTGAAAGCTTGAGAATCACTCACTGCATTAGTTTGATTGTTATTCGTATTCCTGTACTAAGAAAAAGTAACTTTTTTAAACAAATACTTGTATTAGACAGATATCTTCAATGTTGAAATATTAGTTCAAGATAAAAGAAAAATTTTTTTTCAAGATATGTATATACTGTTTTACAAACAATATTTGTAAAAGTATTCTTTTAAAACAAATGTATTTGAAACATTGAGAAATATTTAAAATAAAAGAAAATTTTGATCAAATAAAACAGATATAATCAAATCATTATTTTGAAAAAAGGGGAAATATTTCCTAACCAACCTCATTTCAATTGAAAATCTTTCTTCGGATTTCTTAGGTAATGTTAATATTTTCAAAAATATTCCCCAAACGCCTTATTGCTCAAAATTTTGATTGATATCACTTCTCTACATCAAATAACAGCTATAATCAAATGAATTCCAACCAAACCTATTCAAAAAAAAAAAATTGAAAAAAGAATACAGCTTATTCTCCAATATAATACTATACATTTTCTACCTCAACCCATCAATTACTATCCCACCACTCAATAACTTTTAAGACAATTTAACTGGATGACATCTCCAAATCGATTTTCATGGCCCACTCTCGGTTTACCCTCGGCCGCTTTTCAGATGTAGCGCCACCTGACGGAAATCCGTTGCACTTCCGAATGCCTGTAATTACCAATTATGGGCGGAGAATACAATGCGGCCTTCGGAACAGAGGAACACTGCCTTTGTTCAGGCAATGTCGAATGCAGTGGGGCGATGAAGGCTCTAAGAACAATACAGGTTGGGTAACCCCTTATGCATCACATGGAAAACCGTCCATTCATTCGTGGCCACTACAGAAGGGTGCTTGGAGAATATAGGAGTTGATGTTGGTATGCTTTGCGGTTGGAATGTTGAATATGTATTTCAGGCTGTTTGGTTAGAGCATATTGTGGTTTAACTTATAGTACTTTGTAGTTTTTATTAGTAGGATCCAGACAATTATAAATTGGAGAATTACAAAAAAAGGAACCAAAGCACATTATTTAAAAAAAAAATAGAGGTTTTTATTTAAGAATGCTTATGGATAAAAATAACTATCCAGTATTAAATAATTATTTATCTTCAGAAATATATTATGATTGAAAGTTGTTCAGGATTCACGAGTAGTGAGGAACACACTGACATGTAGTGGGGGCCGATTTACGTTAAACCTGTCGAGCCCAAGGCCCTTTCGTTAGCTTGGTGGGGTAGTTTGGAGAGAGGAGGGCCAGCTCAGAATTTCTCCTCGTCGCTTGACTGAAGCTCAGATTTACAAGGTCGGTCTCCAATAGCTCGTATGTTGCTATATAGTGCAAAATAAAGATTCCCACTCACGAGCGAGCATGAGGCAGAATAAAGCTGGATTACATTGAGATTCTATTTCCATGATGCATGTTAGGCCCTTTAAAAAAAAATTAAAGCAAAGGACGCATGAGCAATTAAAAAACTTCAAAATATGAACATCTGCTTACTTTTCTTTCTCTTTTTTTTAAATTTTATTTTCGAAAAAGGATGCCAAAGAATGACTAAGCAAAGAAAAATTCAAAAAGGTTTATGTATCTTCTATTTGATATACATTATCTAATTTTATATATCAGTCTATATGGTCTATAAATCAACAAATTTCTCATAGATTTCTCGTAATTTTTTATACATATATATTGTTTTCTTTATTTTTAATTTAGTTCCGATTAGTGATATAACTTTTTATTTAACTTTTTATTACCTATACTGGAATTATAACCTCTGATTTCCTTTTCTTTTGTGTTATTGATGTTTTGCGTTTCATCATTTTTGCTTTAGATTACTTTGTATTTTGCAACTCTTCAATTTGTTTTATCTGATTATATAATTTTAATCTTTTTTCCAAGTTTAATTTTAAAATATCAATATTATTAATGAATTATTTATTTTTATAGATTTTTTTTCTTGACTTATGTGTATAACAGCGTTTCTCAAACTGTAGGGCGTGACCCCCTTGGAGGCATGATACCCCTATGTTGGGGGGGGGCGCAGGCGTATTGAAAAGTTGAAAATAAAAGATGTAAAAAAATAATTTACTAAAAAGAAGCAAAACGAAAACGTTTAACATAATAAAAACTAAAATACATGTTTTGTGACATATATTTATTAATGTATCAGTCTTCACAATGCATGTGATAATTAATTCATTAATACTAAATTAAGAAAAGTTTTAATAATTGTGCTAGGGACTCTCTCATGGGCTTGTCTTTTAGGGGAAAAAATGGAAATTGATTGCACAGACGTCCGATAGGTTACTTATACAGCAGTACAGAAGTCCGCGTGAATGTCACTTTTGATGGATATAAGATAGATACTACGCTATTTTTCTATTGAGGTTTATTCTTATAGAAACGGATAATTAAGGAAATAAATACGTAATTTAATTAAAAATTATTTTGCAATCTATTCCAATTTAGGTGTTAGAATGGAAAAGTAACATAATACTAATCCTATTACTTAAAGGCAACGTACTTAAAATATATTTCTTAAAAGAAGCACATGTAAAATTGTGACAATTTGTACGGCTTATAATTGAGGTCGTATTGTAGCTTTAGCGCGTCAAAGTACATTGTTACTGCATTCAATACATAGTTATGACGTGGCGCGTTTTTATCCTATAGGACAGAATCCGGGACTTTTGGGTCCGAAACCGAGTAACTTAACCACTACACCAAAATGACCACCATGGTGCAGAGGTTGTTACTGGCTTATATAGATTATATCGCTACATTCTCCCCTACCAGAGAGTTGGTTAGGCGAACGAACGATACAGTTGTTAATGGGAGCAGTCAGTTTTGTGTGTGCTGGATGAGTTGCGTCATGTTTATCTAAAGTTTTTTTTTTCTTGATTGCTCTCTTGCGTCATGTTTATCTGACGTTTTTTTTTCTTGATTGCTCTCTTGCGTCATGTTTATCTGATGATTTTTTCCTTGCTTGCTCTCTTTTTTTGCGGTTAGATGGCGCCACGACAGATCAGTATAGGTTTTGCTTTTCTTAGTTAAGCTAGTGTCACCAAATGACGTGGCGCGTTTTTATCCTTTAGGACAGAACCTGGGACCTTTGGGTCCAAAACCGAGTAACTTAACCACTACACCAAAATGATCACCATGGTGTGGTGGTTGTTACTGGCTTATATAGATTATATCGCTTCAGTTATTATGTGTGGAAAGGCGATTAAAATTTTGATTGAAAACTGGGTCGCAAATATTCAAAGTTTAAGAAGAACTGGTGCATAGGCTTCATGCTATACAAAGTGGTATTCGAGAGGTTTTAAAATATACTCTAACAAAACCAGAAACTAAACACACTCGTATAGAGATTGAATTCTTGGTTATAATCAAAGTAGTATTTATAAACTGCGTAGAGATATCATTGCTGAAAAAACATTGTATGTAGTTCCAATATTGAAATAATACAGCAGAACAAATTTTCGAATAATTTTACAGAAAAATTTTTAAATTGCTTCACATTAAAAAAAAAACTTTTTTATTATTTTTGCTGATTCTTATATACAATTGCCTTCTAAATCGAAATATGACCACCGTTTTGCACCATCACTCGCCATTTTGGCGGTATACGGGTAGTTATACTAAGAGCAAGAACGTCCCTCGTATAGTAAATCTTCTAAACATTCGGGAGAAGGATTGGTTAACTGTGCCTTTCACCCAATTTCAATCAAAATTTTATCTCTATATTTTTATTTTTATTTTGTGTTACAGTGGGAAAAACGGAAGGAGTTAGTTACAAGCTGTAGCCAACAGGAGATAAGTGAAAAAAATTGGGAGAAAAAAACCCGAACTGGTTATTTTACTTATTTTATTTTTTTTCAATTTAAGGGAAAATCCCTTTCCCTTCCCTCATTGTTACAAATTTTTTTGATGCTGATTTTATTTTTTTTCAATTTAAGGGAAAATCCCTTTCCTTTCCCTCATTGTTACAAATTTTTTTGATGCTGCTGAGTTGCAGCGCTGTTAAGGCCAGATTTTTCCTGTGAAAGGCTGCGTTGGAACGACATTGAGATGCTCGTTGATAGGAACCTGAAAGTCTTAAGAGTCAGAGTGAATCTCGAAGTCAATTGTAGTGTGGTGAGGGGTCGTAGAGTGTTGAAGCCTGTAGAAGTGTCTCTCTAGCGTTTCTGAAGCTTCTTAGCGTATCGAGAGTGAGTTTCCTCTTTTAAAGTCTATTTAAAGATGTAACTGGAGCGTTCGATGGAGCACTTAGTCCTTGTTAGAACTCTAATCTCCTATCCTTGAATTATGTGTGACTGAAATGATTTCTATTTTTACCCAGTGTAAGGTATAATATTTGAAATTAAAAAGTTTAACTATTAAAGATTAATGAATAATAAATACTTTTCAGGTGAGATTCTTTAAAGATCAAATACGTCACGCCCTTCCAAGCCTCGAGTGATGTAGAATCACTTCTTCTTGGACGTGACCGGGACTAGTATTCGTCTATTGGTTCTAGTCACCCCTCACGCGGAGGACTTTGAAGCCGGAAATAGGCGTGGGAACTGCGCAGTTCAATTCTCTACCGGCTGGATAAAGGGGGGGGGGTCAAAGGTTGACTTGCCTTAGAATATAAGCGTCTATGTGTCCCATCTTGGATATTTTCCCAGACGAAACTCCATGATCGTTGAGACGTCACTAGTTCTCTAACAGGAAAAGAGTCCTTTGGTGGAGACCGCCTCAAAATATTCATGTTTGGAATATTCAACTTATATAACCTCTAAACAGATATTTATCAATTAAGTAATCCTCCCCCTCTTCTAGATCTAACTCGCCATAAAACTATTGAACAATTATAAAAATTTGAGGAGGAATGTGTCTCGAAAAGACTTGGGTCACATTTGGATTCAAGTGTTCCTTTTACGCAAGAAATTAGATAAGGGGGATCGAAGTCAATTTTTATGGATCACAGAGTTATTAGTTTGAATTTAAATCCTTTTAGCACCTGTATCAGGGCTACTGGTGGGAAAACTCGAAATTCTGAATCAACAACAAGATGCTACCAACAATTCGTGGGAGAACTTTGATGTTTGGTTCTTTAAGTGTGTAAAACCTTTTATACATGCAGGCTTATTAGGGATGACGTTAGAATTCGAGCTTACTACTCAAGAATAATGATTACCAATGGATATAATGATTTTTCATACCTTTAACATGCCAACTAAAAACTTATAATAATATTTTAAAAAATATATACTCATTTGTAAATTTAGGAACTTATATGATAACTTTCATGAAGTTCTCCTAACGTGAGTAATTTATTTCTTACTTAAATTTAAATAATTTGATACTTTCCAGAAATTTTATGAAATATGGACTTTAAGATTTGTAAGGCTCGCCTGAATCCAAAAATGGTATAGGTGGCTCTGCCATCTGGATATAAGGATGGAGAAAACTTTACGAAAAAGTTAAAGGCGTGAAAGGACTGTTAGGATCGCTAGGATGGAAACAAAAATGGTGTGAAACTAAAGATATTATATAGTGTTTTTTAAATATTATGTTATTTTCGTGTGACGTGTGCCTGTATAATGACCAAAAAAATGGTTACAAAAATGCAAAGGGTTTATTTGCCTGGTAAAGTAATGAAATCTTATTTGAAAACAAAGAACCAACAACTAAAGTAGTACTAGAATTTCTTAAAAAATGGTATAAATATATTTAAATTAGATGAACCTTGATGTACATTATCGTTAAATATTTAAGTTGTTTCCGAGAATATGCTAAACGCCTAGTGTCTTCACCTATTTTAATTAATAAATAAGATATTCATGATAAAAAATCAATCGCAAATCATATTAAGAATCAATTAAATTGCCTGTGTGCATATGATTTTTATATTATACGCATTAGAGACCTAATGTCATTTCGTATAACTATTGTAGCTCTAGAGTTTATAGGCTCTAACTGCTAAATGGTTTGGATTTCAGCTGCAAAGTTGGGGAATAATAAAAAGTGTAAAGTCACTAGAAGTGTGTGTAACACATAAAATAAAATAAGTGTAGCCTTAAAAAATTTAACTAAGCAATACCTAAACTTCCATACATGTAACTGTATTCTCACGTTTTTCAATAGTTAAATAATACAAAAATGGTTTCAGTTAGGCAATTGCTTAATAACTATAATATTTTAAGTAACATTTATTTTATTATGGTGATGGCATTCGTTTAAATGATTTAATACATGAAAGGTTTTAAAATTTAATTATAAATGTTATAGAACAGGTGACAATCTCTTAAGGTTTTCTTTTTCCTTTCTTTCATGTTCAAATTTAAATGTGTGTGTGTGAATAGTTTATTTTTAATGAAATTCTTTAACAAATGAAAAAGTCTTTTTGTGCTTGTTGTGGTAATCAATCATTATTTTACTTGTAATAGTATAATTTTTAATATCCATAAGGGAATATCTCCCTTTCTCCTTTTTTCAAAAAAAGTATACAGTTTTTTTAAAAAAAATTTAAGAATAAATTAAATTTTCAAAGCTATAAATACGACATTTCTTCAGTTTGATTCTAACTCAAATTCTCATTTAATAAATCTGAACAATACTTGTATTTTTGCCAAACAAATTTTGAAAATAATAAAATTTTGAAAACCGATCTTATCTAGAAATATTAACTCGAGGAATAAAAAAATACCACTTTATTTTAAAATATATTCTTAGGATATAGAATTCTTATTACAATATTTTTAGGAAGTAAATTAGAAATGTAATCAAACAGACTCTTAGAAAACTCTGATAACTTCATACATTAAACTTTTTCTCTTTATAAACAAGGGATCATTTCTTGAAAGTTTAAGACAACTATTTTAATGAAATCTTCTAAAGCACGTTCATATGAAGTTTCAATATAGGGTTCATGGAACGTATACCATCTCATATATATAAGTCTGAAACTACTTAATAAAATAAATTATCTGAATCTGAATTTAATATCCATCGGTATTTGTATAAAATAAGTTTGGATCCCAAACTTGGATAAGTATTATTTTTATTTGTTTACCAGAAACTTTATGTTAACATTTCTCCAAAATACTTCAGAAAACTTTTCCTATACATGTTGCAATTACACACAAACTGATTCACAGAACTTTATTTCATAATAGGAACTTTTGAGAATAATCATTATCATCTGTCCCAATCATTTGCATTGCGAGCTTTAGGATTTGGGAGAAATATATATATTTAACGAAAACCGACTTCTCTTCCCCAAACTAATTCTTCACGAACTATATCATCGATTAAAGAAAGCTCATTCTGTATCTTTTCATTCTTTCCTGATATCTATTCAGTGTTCCATTTTCGAAATAAGTGTACTTTGAATCGATAGGGAAGATATTTCCCCGGAACAATAACTTTTCCCTAAGGTCGAATTGTAATGACGTATGCAGAAGCTTTATATCTTAATCTTTATGATATCTTTTCAAAGGCTGATTTCGACACGAAGAGTAACGTCCGCAGTCTCACTCTTCAATCGATGCTGTGTTCAATCGATGACTCTTCAGGCCAATCGATACACAATTACAGCAGAGCACTTAACACTAGGTTACATCTTATCGGTATGAGGTCTCCAAGAGTTCAAGCTGGGGTTTTTAAATAGAGTAATAACTTCAATTTTCAAAACTGAAACGTTGGTAATTTGTTCCGAAGAAAAGTTTTTGAATGAAAAATGAAAGGAAGTTCAAAGAGTGCAATTTGTTAAGAGGGTTTGGTATTTAATTATATTATGGGGGTCTTTAGATTTAAAAGAGAGATTACAGAAAATGACTGTTTGAATACTTAATAAACAAAATCAACTTTGTTTGATTATTGAATGGCAATAAAGAACGATATCGATTTTTAGAAGAACATGCGTCTGTCTTTATTTTCATGAATGGAGAAAAGTTGAAGAATTAGCAATAAAATAACAGAACAACTTATTGAACAAATATAAAGTATTTGAATTGGAATAAATGATGAATGGAGTTTCATTGTTTCTTGGAAAAAAGGAAACAAAATGGACAGTTATTCATGAAGCTAATTTTAGAATGCATGATCTTTCTCAAGATGGTTTGTATTAATATTAGTATGTTATCAACTTTTAACATTTTTTAGAATTTGTGGATTATGATAGATCAAAAAATCTCTTTTTCAGAATTTCAAAACCTACGTATGCGGAAATGTTCTATAGTATGTTCATGAAGGGGAAAATAAAATTTAAGATAAATATTTTTATATTAAATACTGCTACATGGGGAATGGAGTTTAGATATTTGAGCTTTTTTTCTGTAAAAGTTTAAAGTAATATTTGTTAAAATGAAACAGAGGCATTTTAGTATTTTTCAAAATTTAATGGTAAGAAAGACCACATACTAAATAGCTATGAGAAAAATGTATATTTAACAGCTTATTTAATAATATTTTTTTTAATATTTTATTTAAAAAAATAATATTTATTTTTAATAAAATCAACAGTGTCTAAATAATTTTACGATAAAGTGGAAGACGGGGAAAAGATAGGATTTTAATGATTTCGACAGTGCTGTGAGTAAAAGCTGAGTTATAAAATGTTGCAATGTTATATTGAACTACTCATTAATAAGCACGTATTAATCAGTAATCATCATTTCTGATTATTTGTATTTTAAAAAAAAAACAAATATTTTGAGCGTAAAACCATCAAACCAAAATCAAGTCTTTTCCCCCATTTTTTTCGAAAATTCCACTTTTTTGTAGGAATATTAAATTTTGTTCAAACTGTGTTCCATGGAATCCTGAGGCTCCAGAAGGCATATCCAGGGGTTCCACGAGTTACAATAAAAAATCAAGAAGAAATAAATATATAATGCAAAATGGATTCACGTTTTCTATGAAGTTTGAATAGTTACAAGTATTTAAAGCCCCATCCCCTCCCGACTATTCATTAAAACTGAAAATTTTATTTATATCTAATAACTTTATTTTACAACACTTTTCAACTTTTATTATAATATAATAAAAGAATATTAAAATCCTTTATCTTTATATGTATGCTTCCTACTAGATGTAAATATTATATTGTTTACTATCTCTGGTTCCACTAGATAATTTTATATTCATTGGTTAGCACAATGTCTTGCAAAACTGAATAGTTTTGAAATGTAAAATGCACCTCTTTGCTTTTGTGGAAAAAACACTTATAATGATGGAGAGGAAACAACTTATCGGCATACCAACAGATTATATTTGAAAATCTAAATTTAAGCAAGAACACAGCTTCTAAATTTTAGGTTGCAAATTTATGCAAATACACGGGGCTTCTCACACAGCTATAAACATTTTAATGCTATTCAGAACATTGTGTTTACGTGAAAAATATTTTTCAACTTAAGTGGCTAAATTAAACTCAGAATATGTAAAGTGATTGCATTTAATCTCATTTCACCTAGACTTCAACACTTTGTGTGAAAAAAAAGCGACAACATATCCCAGTTACTAAATATAATGCATGGATAGGTGGTTTTTGGATCACAAATTTTTATTATTAATGATTAAATTATATTTAAAAATTATATTCGTATTGTTTATTAAATTGTAATACTTTTTTTTTCTTTACATAAATCGCCTATAACATGTTGATCTACTTTAAATATTATTTTGAGATTTATTCTTCGAAGTATGTGTATCCAAATGGGTTCTCCGAAAACAGTTTTAGTTCTAGCTGTTCCACGAAATCACCTTCAAGCTCTATGGGTTCTGTGAGTGGAAAAAATCTGAAAACCAATGTTATAGAACATTTTTTCGGCATACTTAAGTGCCGATTGATTATATTTTTTGTTTTGTTTCTTATAAACGAAATGTTTTTTAGAACGTATTTCAATGGTAGAAAAAAATATTAAATATAAAAATCATTAAAAAGATTTCAAGATAACATCGAGTCAAGTATTGAATTATTACTTTTAGTGCTCCATCAAATTTTGCAATTATATATTTTTGAAAGTGCTTTTGGTAATAATTCAAATCGAATCTGACTGAAGGATATCTGAATCTTGTTCAATCTGAATCTTGTTTCTTGTTCAATGAGTTGTTCCGTTGTTGAATAGGTTGACAAGTTTATTGTATTAAATTCGATACAATATTCTGGGTGTATATTAAATTATTGTATATTCTAAGATGTACCTTATTTTGTTTGATGTATTGTTATTTTCTAAAATTATTGAATAGTTTACTATTTATGATTCAAAAATTGAAAGGAAACACACATATTTTAACTTATATATTGTAACTCACATTCAAAGCACAGCGCTTACAGAAAATGGATATTTATAATAAAAAGACACATCTTGAATAGAAATTTGATTTATCACTGCTATCTTTTTTGGAAAAATATGTGCAAATTATAAATGAAATTTTAAATTTCGTCATTGTATTAAATTAAGAATGAATTATAAGGAAATTTAATGAGAAGTATTTGTGTGTGTATGCCATAAATAATAATTTTTTCCGAATTTAATTTCGTTTAATTTCTGAAACGAAATTGTGTTTTCTGAATTATAAACGATTCTTTGAAGATTTCGATTTCCTTATGTATTTGATTATTTTATGAAGTTCATTTGTATATTGATCCATTGTAAAAGCTATTTCTCGTTGCTGGCTAACAAATGCGATGCTTAAAATCTTGGAATTTTTCTTTAATTATTTAAACCAGGATTTTATAAAAATAATGTCCTCTCCATCAGGATATTTAATGCCTAGTCAGGTGTATAAGGTTTCTCTTATAAAGCTTATTTAAATTTCGGAATAACGTAATATATAAATGTTTTCCTGCTAAATTCTTTTTAAATGAAAATTTTCGACTAAAGCAGGTTTTTTTTTTCTTAATTTTAAAGCCATTCTGAGAAAACATACAAAAATATTAAATTAAAAGCAGAAATGAAATTATGACATAATAGGTTTCGAACATTCAATAATTATTTGAAAAAGTATTTTTTAGAACAAAAAAAAAATTTTCTTGGATGACTTTTTA
Source organism: Trichonephila clavata (assembly GCA_019973975.1). Classification (NCBI taxonomy): domain Eukaryota; kingdom Metazoa; phylum Arthropoda; class Arachnida; order Araneae; family Nephilidae; genus Trichonephila; species Trichonephila clavata. Next base: position 39,007 of record BMAO01030628.1, on the reverse strand, counting down.
AAAATTTTTTATAAACTTTACAGTGATCAATAAGGAACATGCTCTACAATTAGGTTTAAATGATTCCTAATTATACTGTTAATTTCAAATATAATGTTAGGATTTTAAAATTCTGCATTATATAAGAGTTTAATAAAATTTATAAATTAACTTATTGGCTATTCATGATATTTGATATATGTATACTGAAACAGAAATTTTGAAGTTTCTGTGAACTGTATTTTCAAAAATATATGGGATACAAAACTACTAAAATGTAATGATTTTTTTTAATTAAAATTAACACAGCAGTTAATAGTTAATATTGAACATTTTAAGAAACCGTGACCTACAATAATTAACAATTAAAAATATAAATTAGATATATAAATAGTAATATAAATTAGATATTAGATATAAATTAGATATTTCCCATGTATCTGTATAAAGATATAACAAAATGGATGCTCAAACTTTCAGACAGCATATAAAATATTTTAAATTATTAAAACTGTTAGTATTGATGATTACGACAATTAAGCATTTTCAAATTATAAGTATTTAAGTATTTGAAATATGTCATCTTTATATGAAATTCCTGCAAAAATTGAAATCCCTTGAAAATAAACATTAAAAATAAGCACACAAAGATCTAAACTAACTACAATCAAAACTATATGAACCTGCAGAAGAAGAGAAAAATAACCATTGTTGTATTCGAAACTGAAATTTTAATTAATAAAAACAAAAATAACGTATTTAGTAGAATTATTTTTAATTCAGCACTGAAGAGATAGAATTCATACACACACATCAAAGTATCGAATCTCTGCCATAAAGTAATATATTTGCTGTGAGAGCGTATTCAAAGTTGAAGAAAGAAGATTTTACGTAATAACTTAGTTTTTTTAATGAACACTAACTTATTGAATTTCCCACAAAACTAGTTCTATAGATATCAGCAATGGATAAAATTATAATTCCTTAAAAGCAATGAATCACACATTTTGGGAAAGCAAATTCCATAATTATTAAAAAAATCCCATAAAAATGAAGTCACCTTAGAATTGTAATTTAGATATTCCAATCAATTTATGTAAAAGTCTCCATACGTTTAAATTATCACAACCCTTATTCCTCGAAAAACAGTAAAAATTAGAAATCACCTAATCGTCTGTTAAAACATTACCTCTACCATATTTATAAAACCTACCATTAAACATGTAGCAAGCCTAAATATATAGGATTATGAATACATCCAAAATAAAACATATAGCATATTTCAGGTATTTAATATCTATACAGTTAAATTTCCCACGGCTAAAATTATTGAAAAAGAAAAAAAAGAACAAATTCCACTAACAAAAACACTACTTGTACAACAATTACAGAATCAACCCTAAGGAAACAAAGCCATCGCGTAACCCACATCCTGAAAGGGCAACGATTGATTTTAAGGCGTCAAATGTTAGGATGAGTCCAGAAGCCAACCCACATGGCATTCGATATCGCCTCTTCTCCCCCCATTGCGATTATCGTTGAGATAAATAGAAACGTCAGTCTGTAGCACCATTGACTGCCTCTACATAGGGAATGGCGTATAAATTTTATTACGCCGAAGCCATTTTGCGTCTATCGAACCGATGGAACAATTATGCGTTCAGCCGATCTCATATTAGCCAGCAGTTTGTGAGTTCTGTGACTAGGGTAACGATGTTGCTACCTTGTTACTGCCCTAGGAGCCAAAAGAGGACTTTCCTGATATTGAGGAAGCTTATCTGTAAGTCCACTCGGATTTCGAACAGCATGTTGTATTCATTAGGATGCTGCAGAAGCAGACCGGGATTTGGTGGGGAGATTAGTAAATTTGCAATCGAATGCGAGCTGCGTTTTGAAAATTATTTTAGTCGAAACAATGCAAAATAGAGTGAATTGGTCTATTGCTACAAATCTATAAATTTGCCATGGTACTGTGAAAATGCGGAATTTGATTTCAGAACATGAAGCAGGATTTGTGTTAAACATTTATTCAATTATCTCCATTGTGTGTTATTTCATGGGGGGTTTTACTGTAATTAAGATAACTTTTCAGTTTAAATTATTTCAAAGAATTAGTTCAGTGACATAATTAATTTTATGTAAATAAATCAGCTTGATTATTAGGTGGTTTCACAGGAGACAGTTGTTATAAACACTGTAATTTGAACACTAGTTAGTGTGATGAAATAATTATTCCAATGAGGAACTGATTTTCCTTAGATTAACTTTAAATTATGGAAAGACTTCAAGCCCAGGACAACTAATACTAAATTAAACAAAAAAAATCAAAATAAACGTGGATGAAAATAGAAAATGGTTAAATTTTCAGAATAACTGAATGTTCGAAATTTAAAACTGAAGAAATCTATAGTATATTAACTTACGTAGATATGGTGCTACTCGCGGCTTGGAATGGGTTAAGAAAATACCCAATGGTACCTCATGGAAATTTTGCAAGATTTCTCTAATATTTAGGGATAGATGGAGGCACTATTCCTTCATTAATCAAACGTAATCTTTGAATATTTATCTATGACCGGGATCTTTATCTTGTTAAAACTCAAGTTTAAAGTGGAAAAATGGCAACAATAAAAATACTTAGAAATTTAAAATTTGTTTACTTTCCACACAGTACTCTTAATTTGAACGACTGGTTAGCAACGGGAACCAATAAAATACCACGCCAGAGAATTACGATATATTGAAGGTCTTTGTTAGAACATTTTGTGAGTCTGAGTGGGAAACGAAATATTCAAATTAAAACCTTTAAAGAAGATGCGAAATGAAGTTAGATATATATCGCAATTATACTGTCACATAGATAGCGGTTTTGAGACTATATCACATTGATAACCATCTACTTTTTTATTAAAGTAAATGATTTAGATGGATAATTTGACTAGATTTTGTATCCAAATCGAATATGCCTATTGAAAATCATAATCAGTCTATTTGGAGGAACAGTTTTGGAGTGCCGGCGTCTTTTTTGTTCGAAGTTTTTAAATGAGTCGTATTATATTATTTATAAATGCGAGTTGGTGATGTTTACCTCATACTTTGAGTTAGCAGAATAATAATAAATTATTTGTGTTTTTAATTCCTTTTGGTATATGATCTAATGTCTACTACCCTATGCTGATGTTGTGCACGGGTGACGACCCTATGAGTACGGAACCCTTGGGGTTGGCTTGTCAGACTTGGGGGGGGGGCGTTACAGATTTACGTCAGGAAGAATTCATTCAACAGTTTTCGGTGTCTCTGGCACACCAGGGGGCAGCTTCCTATCTCTGGCATCGTTGTCCTCTATCGTGTAGCATTGTTTCGCAATTACAACACTGTTCGCCATTATCTCGTATTGCTAAAATGCTGTATAAATATTATTAAATATCAATGAAATGCATTTCAAAATAATGCAAAAATTATCGATGGCAATGGCATTATAACTCTTATAGGGCCATAAAAATGCTGAGTAAATAATATGTTATAGTTAATAAAATTATTTAGACTTATTATAAATAAAAAATCAAGAGAAAAATATATAGCGATGTGTAGATGTTTTAGTCAATTTAACAATTCAATTTGAATTAATGTGTAGTTTGATGAGGCATGTTTTCATTTGTTCACATACACTTTATTATTTCCCAAAATTACACTTACCGAATTACATGAAACATGTGAGAAAGCATAGTAACACAGTGATAATTACATAACCGGACTAGATTTATTGAAAACAATGTACAAATACTTATTAATCCCCCTCAAAATACTCCCCTTCCTTGTCGATACATAGCTCTATGCAAGTTTCTACCGTTCAAAATATTAATGCGGCCCATTAAATGTCACCATCTTCAGTGAGCGTGCCGTTTATACCTTCATCTCGTCTACATACTGAAAATGTGTTCACATCAATGCATTTTAAACTTTAAGAAACAGGTAGAAGTCGTATGGTGCGAGATCTGGTGATTACGGTAGATGCTCGAGCACAGTAATGTGTTTGTTTACCAAGAACTGTTTCACAGAGAGAACAATTGCACCGAGGCATTATCTTGGTGCAAAATTCTTGTGTTGCTGTTCTAATGATCTTCTTACCTTTTCTTCCTCCCTCTTTCGCTAAATTTTCACAGGACCTCAATGTAGTACTGCTATTTGACCGTTTGGCCTCGAGGTACCAATTCAATCATGATTATGCCATTGATATTGAAAAAATCATGATGGAGCAGGACCTGTTCTTGATGTCACAAATCGACAAGAGCGTTCATAATCTTCAGCAACCTCCTGATCTTCCGAAAATCATTTGTGCTATTTAACAATTTGACGGTGTGACGTGCGCGTGCGATTATCTCCAAATACTCATTTTAATAATTTAAAAATTCAGTTGGAATTTGTTTTTAAATTTCACGAGGATTTAAAATTTTTAAGCAGGTTGATTTTTACGTTTGTCATAATCGCGACACTTCAACACAACAATGTCTTTCTCAAACAAGGATAAAAAACCAACTGAACTAGATATAGGGATGAAATAACATGCCACCAGCACCGGAAAGATCAAGGTCAGCTATATTCCATGCCCACGTCTTCACACTAAGCCTAACGGCTACGGCAAATGCTTTCCGGGAATTTATTTGTCCCACCTTGTAATATATTATTACACCACACACAGTTAATTGAAATAAGGAATAAGAATAAGAATACGGCATAGAATTTTATTATTGATGTCTGATGATTTGAAGGTTATTTTTTTCCTTTAACTTCCCCGTTTATGTTACTGCTATCAGCATGCATTCTATTTTGGCACTGTGTATAAAAATTCACAGTTAAAAATTTATAATTAAATACAATAAGCACCAACTTTAAAACAAGGGGAAATATGAAAGGTAAATGAGAGGGTTAAATGTGACTCATAACTGTATTTAGCAATTTTTAATATTCAAGCAATTCAGTGTCAAAAATTTAATAGTTTGAATAATAAATAACGCAAAACACATACATTTCAAATTAGAAAAGAGATTGGAATGCATGTGAAATCATGCAGGAAGTAAAAAATATAAAATATTTTCAGATTCGAGAATTTAACACTAAATACCTAGCGCTTAAATATTAAGCTTTATGTTTAATATTTAAATAACGTGCATCTAATCAAGCTAAAATGGAAATATTTTTCTGTTTTGAATTCAACATACCCTATTAAATTAGTGTGATTAATAAATCTGAAAACATTTCAGTTTTAAAAATCTAGATAAACATTCCTTCTCAAATATTTATTCAGGGACATTTAACAATTCTATTCGAATTAATTGGTACTAAATATATTTGCTATTTTAAAACTTTCAAGTAAGGATCAAATAATCTTTGAAGCAATATAATTAATGTAGTCATCGTCGTAAGTACCTTAAACCATATAATATGGCTGAAATTTTCCAAATCATGAACAATAACATTGGTCGGTTTATCGAAGATTTTATTCTTTACTTTGAAATTAAATGTATTGATGCGAAAAGACATTTAAAAATATTCATTGTTCATGGATTAACAATTAATTTGAAAATAATTAATATAAATCAGGGATTACATCAAATTATCGCTTTATCGTGAGGAATACATCAATGTATTTTACCTAATTATTATGTGAATTTTGAAAGAAGTTTTTGTGAAACTTGAATTTAAGTTGATTTTTAGATAAGACACGTTTATAGCTTCAGGTATGACAACTAGATTCAATTAATTACAAAATTAAATCTTATTTATTAAATGAGAATCATTAAAAGGTGTCAGATTAAATATGAAATGAAATTTTCAGCTACGCCAAGTTATTCTATGCTGAAATGCTACTAATTTCTTCATCAGTTTGCTATTAAATTACTTATATTTTGATGCATTTTATTCGATTCTCTAACCCTCCGTTTGGCGTGTGAATCTCTTAGATGCATAATAGAAATGGTTCCGGTGCCTTGTCCACACGGCGGGTCGAAACTCGTTCCTCCTTCCTCTATCTGCCTTTCATAACTTGCCCTATAATCCAGTGTCAAGCACGAAGGCAATTTCTTTATATTTCGGGTGGCAGACCATAGATGCAATTCACCCCAAAACGTCAGCTTTTATGACTTTGTACTGTTTCGTTAATTTTGATTTTTCTTGTAAATAAAGTAGTTTTCAGTTTTATATGAAAATAAATCGAAGCAAGTATTTTGTAACTTCTGTGTAACAGTTTTTTTTATTTTTATTGTTGGGAGTTGAGATACATCCTAGCCCATGACTATACTTTACTCAGTCCTCAATGTTGCTCGAATAAACTCCCAAAATATCTATGTGTGAATCAAAATCACACTCGGATCTAGGAAAAATAACTGACGAACATTTGAAAGAGCATCTGCGAAAATGGTTTGAGTGTAACATGCACGTGACTCGTTGAATTTGGTCACATGATTGAAGAAATATCGAATTATTTGATATACAACACTCTTAATTCTAGAAAAAAATCCAAGAGAAATATCACTAACAACTTATAAAATAAGGTACTGTTCCCTGTTGTCAGGACATCATGAAACGATTATTATTTTTTTTTACGTATTATACGAAAAGTTCATGTGTCTTGAACATTGTAAGGTGATTTGTGAAGACTGCAACAAGACATCTTAAAATGCAACCAGTGGCGATACAGTGATAAATAACCATTATCTTTTTGAAGATTTTTCGTTTAAATATTTCAATTTCTGATTATTTTTCAAATATTATTTTATGTCAAATATATTTTACTGTCAAATCTCACCAATAAAATGATTAAATCCTCTTCAAATGCAAGTATGATGTGATTCATCTGAGAGATGCCGTGCCCCTATGGATGGAACTTTTTCAAGCGCTCTTAGTGGAGTGTTAATATTTTATTTCAGTATGTCTCAAATTTATTTAGTTTGCGTCTATTAAAATATTATTTTATTTTCTGGAAAAAAAAGTAAAATGAATTTGCTAGACATTTTGACTATTCCAACACTAATGGTAATATTGTTTTTTTTTTAAAATATGTAATAATATATTGGTTTTCAATGAAAAAAAATTGAATTTTAACGTAACGTTATAAACAATGGTAAGATTTTGTTTACATATGGTAAATACTCTAAATAAATAATTCATGAACTTTAAATGAAATGTACATTCTTTTAACGTCGATATTTTATCATAGCTGAAATGTTTGTATTATTTTTTGACACAATACATGATATGGTCATTTTTATTTACTTACTGACATTCATTGAACATAAAGAATCACATCACATTAAAATCGTTTTATAAATATGTACAATTGCTTTTAAATATTAAAAATCTACGTTCCCACATAATGCATAATCTACGTTTTCACATTTCCCTTTCTTAGTTCCCTTTCTTAGTTATTTTTTCCTTAACATGTTACATTTGTTATATTATACGTAAAAGAGAACATGATATAAAGAAGTATAATGATAGCAAAATAAGAATCGGTACTTACGTATTATACCATCGACTAATTTCGCCAAACGAAAATACATCGTCAATTTTAAAAATATCTCCAAATGCTGCAATCCTTATTACTCTTGTGAGGAAATAGTTTTCTCTATTGCCTGTATATCGCAGCATTTGGCAACGTCTTTTGATTTGACGCAATCGGTCCACGGAATAATGCGTAATTATCTAATAATTGTTGTTAAACCTAAATGAAATTCTACCAGAAAAGAAAAAATATATTTTAAAACAATTTTATTTATATAATTTTGAGGATTTTTTCTTAATTAGCTTTAAAGGATGTGTGAACGAATCCCGATTTTAAAAAAAAATCAACACAAACACAAAAAAGGGATTTTTTTGTCATTGAAATATATCCTGACGGAGCTTGCAAAGAAGTAACCAATCACTTAACTATTCTATTTTCATAATTGACTTTATCAAGTGACATTATTCGTTAATATATTTACATTTGTATTTCAATACCGATAAATTTTTGGTCTGGATGTGATGTTTTACAAAGTTGCATATTTAAGTTATGTAAGTACACTTACTGTGCGAACTTTTTCTGAATAGTAGGCATAGCAAAGGAGAAACTCGTTTTACGGAATTTCTGACGCAATAGCAAAGGAATTCTAGGTATATGATTTATTTCTGTTTCATTAATATAAATATCAATTTGTAATTCATTCCAACCATATTTGTTTAATGTTATTTTTCTTTCTCCATTTAAACATGCAGTTCTTCTTTATTTTTCTATCTAATACACTGAACTCGAGACACGTAACTAAAAGAAAACAAACAAACAAAAACAACAACCATGGAACAGTTTTTTAAAAGTGAAAAACACCTTAGTGGCAGCAATGTTATTACGGTGTTGCTCATTTGAAATCATAGAAGTTGAATAATGAACATAAAATTCATTTAATTAAAATAATTTTTCAACTCGTTAACAATCGTGTATCGAAATTCAACAAAGTGTACATACAAAAAATACTATAGCCCTGAAACTATTAAAAACGAAATTCCTTTATCGAATGAAATTGGTAATGAGCTGATCATTTGATCAAGAGAAATAATTAAAACTTGAGTGCATAATTTATATTGTAATATATTTTAATGCAATCAGAGGGGAGGGGGGTATAAACGATTTATATTATTTTTATAATACATTACTATACATTTTAAAAAGTATATCCCGATAAATTTCAAATTATTAATAACTACAAAGTTTATAACTGAAATAAAGGGAATAATGCATTTTTTTAGACCAAGCTCTGAATTAATCAACTAGAACACGAAATTAGATTTATTTTTAAACTTTCCAATTCAAACTTTTTTGTATAGATATTTCAGTTTTTATCTTTTTATGTAACACATATGAACATGATCAAATTTTATTTTTAGCTTATATAACATAAATAAGTTAATTAATTACAACATTTTGTCATTTTGAATTGAAAAAGGTAGCCGGTTTATGAGGATCAATTTAAAGTCCACTAACTGTCTTTCGTTAGTTTGATGTTACATAACTTTTAAGAGAAATGCGTTAAGTGTGTGGTAATTTTTAAATAAATTATATCAAAAGTTATTATAACTTCAGCTAAAAATGAAGGCTTGATTTTATGTTATAATATTTCATACTTGTTGAGCATTTGAATTACAAATATTGTTATACTTAATTTTCACGTTTAAATTTTTTAATATCCCTTTATAATTGAAATAATTTGTACTTTAGATATTTGTCAGTATTATAAAAAAATAAGCTTTAAGAAAATTGGAATTTTTAGTAAAAAGGCATTTTTTAAATAACCTACATTGCATATACATTTTCTATGTAGTTTTTCTATTTCAGGATAATTTGTTTACAAGGAAAAAATATTAATATATAAATGATATTTATACACTGTTATACTTTATCATCAATTCTATTATAGAATAAAAAATATATACTATGCGATAAATTTAGTGCTCTAGTTAAGTATTTAAATAAGATAAATCATCGTTTCTTTTTTTTTTAAATTTATGAAAAAAAATAACATAGTATCTTACATTCTAATTCCAAGATAAAATTATTAAAAATGTTTTAAAACTAAAATATTTGAAAAAATAACTGATACAGCATACCATGCAAAATAAATTTAATGCAATAAATTTGTTACAAAGTTTGAAAATTTAATTATACTCCTAAACTAGGACTCAGACGTGTAAATTACAATCCATATATATCACTGGGGACATAATTTCATTCTCGTTTTTTTTTTACGAAATTAATGATTCATAGAAGGGGCGGGGAATAAAATAGAGGGTAGCATGTATTTTTAAAAAAAAAAAAACGTTTAATTCGTTGTTATAAAGAAATTCTTCCCAAAATAAATCATTCATAATGAAGTGTTTTATATCTGGATTTTTGATTCATTACAAAATAAAGTAAACTTGTCTGCTTTTAAAATAGTCAGAAAAAATTCCAGAATGAATGCATTTTTATATTTTATTTATCGTTATTTCATTAAAAAAACATTAAAAATAACATTAAAAAACTTTATATTCTTAACAATAAATTATTTCTTTTAACTACGTTTACTGTTATCTGTAAACTGTTGTGCTTCTTTAAAACCATACTAAAGTGTTCAAATATTATCCTTAATATTACATTCAGTCGTACACTTTATTTTTACATCTAACAATTACATAACATTTCAATTCTATTTTAAACTCTTGTGTGATAGAGTGTTTAACTTTACAAATTCTTTTATGAATATATTTAAGCGTGTTCTAAAAATAAAAAAATATATGAGAATGAAATATTTTTAAGTTGTAATCCTGATGAAGAGCAATACGCATAGATATTTCGTTTTAAAAAATTTATATGTATGTTTTCCAATTTGACCAGTTGACTATTTGTCACATATGGATTGAAAAATATTGGTTTGTGGTTCAGAATTTGTGCTTTCTCTGTTTTGTATAATAGTATATTTAATTTCTCCATCATTTATTTTATTTATTATTACTAGTTATATATACATGCATCAATGCCTTCTTATGCAAGTCGCAAAAAACAAAGGACAGGAACAAAAGCCATTAACGACGATCGAATAAAGGTTCCTTATGTCTAGTCGTCTAAGGCATGCAGCTGCGAACCGATAGGTCAATGATTCAACTAAACACCCCTGCTAAAGTCAACAGCCTATAACCGAAGTAGTGACCAATGAAAAGAACACTATTTGGCAGCCTAGCCTAATGATACTGGTTGATTATGCATTCTTTCCTTGATAGACCAACTAAGACGTTCTCAATAAGTCACGACTGGTGATTCAAAACGGCAGTGGCGCACTTGCCCACTAGACCTGACATCTCAGCAAGAGATTACCTCCAAATTCAATGAATAAACGTTCCAACTACAATCAAACCAATGGAGATGTATAACAATTGTCTTAATTGGCTGGAAAACAACCTTCTCTCCTATTGTTCAGAAAGTCAGACAGAAAAAAAAACTTTATTTCCTACGAAGGGGGTATGCAGCGGCACCACCTTCTGGAAGTTGCAAACAAACAAGTGCAGGGAAAAAAAATCCCTTAACGACTAGCCCGAATAGGAATTTCTTTCCTCTCAGTCGTCTAAAGCTTACACGACGTAGCTACCACTCGGTAGGTTCATGGCTCAAGTAAACTTCCCTGCCAAAGTCAACACATTTTGTCGCCGAATATATTTTTTGTAATCATTTACTTATACATCTCTCTCCCTTTATGTGTAGTAGCTATTATTCGCATATATAGTAAAGTATTTCATGATGTTGTATGGGGATATATTTATATACATTACAGAAATATACAAAAAATAGTTATATACCTAAGATAACTATAGTCAATATAGAATAGATTTAGCCACATAAATACTAATTGGCTAAAAATCAACCTATATATATATATATATATATATATCAAGTGTTATTGGTATCAAATTCTTACTTTATGATTTTATTGAAATTGACTTTTATAGTTCACGATTCTCAAGTGAAAAAAAAAAAACTTGGACTTGAATGTGCTACACGAAAGCTTATTTATCATTTACCTACGCCATCGGAGTTGCAGATATGTTTTTAAAAAAATAAATACGTTTAACATATTTTAAATCTTCAGATCTATCAGTTCAAAAACGTGATTTTTTTATACCTATGGTGTTCCTCCAACCAGAGACGATTTTTTTAAAAAAAACGTATTTAGCAGATTTTAACTCACTAAAAAAATCATGATTTCCCAAATTTAAGTCTGTAAAATAAATAGCTCAAAAACACAGAAACATTTGCCTATCACGCCCCTTCCCACTAAAATATATTTATTGGGTCTCTACTCAATAAAAAACAAGCTTACCAGATTGCAATATATATATATATAGTGTAATTCTCTCAATTATCATTTTTTAAACTTGTCAGTATTTGGCCCATTTCTTCAGGACTCGCGAATAATTACTTCAACTGACCTGCCCGTTTGGTCGGGATTTTAATTGTAATCGAATAGTAACATTGCGTCAGAAACTAACGGGCGGTAGATTCTGAATATAGTTTCTGTTAGAAAAAAGTTCCGTGACCTTCAACACCCAGTATAAAAAGTGAGGGTTATTTATTCCTCGCTCTCTTTGTCTGTTTGTCTTCAGCATGTAATCGTCGTCTCGTGTTTTCACTATGTCGCTTGTGTATTAGTCCCTGTGAATTATGAACAGTAGATATGATTATCCATTTACGTTATATGTGTCAAAATAAAAAAGGTGAACAGTGATTCTGAAGATGTTTCCTGAAATCAGATATCAACAAACCAAATAAAACACCACCGCGGATAACTATTTATCTCTTTCTCTCTATATATATAGAATAAAGAGGGGAAGAGAAATTATAATAAAAGCTTCTTAAAATATAATTTAATTCCATAGATCTCATGAAACTATTATCTGCTCTGTATATGAAGAACCTCATCCACAAGTACGTTTTAAGACTTTTTGATGCCCTGGGACTCTATGCAAAAGTAGGTATTACTTGTGATCTTTAAAAATAGACAATATATAGCATGCATTGTCAAATATTCGTGTAAGCGGTAAAATGAAACAAATGTGCCTGACTCACAATATCACAAACCGACTCAACCAATGGCCACATTTCAACTAAATGAGCTCTTTTCAACTTATGAGAGTGATGGTTTATGGTATAAGGCTTATATCTAGACATTGACAATGACCATCGCATACAGTCTTGCCACTTTTGCCAATTGGCATGAAGTTTTAAATTCTCCCCCTGTTTTTTTGAGAATATGTATAAGAATAATATTTGTTAATTAAAATTATCCGGATCATGATCTTTTTAAGACTGTGTCGAGAACTAAACGAGGCTCCCTGGGAGGGTGATGATAGAGGCCTAGTGTGTCCTAGCCTTAAAAGTCCCTGAGAATCCATAAATTCACTAAAACTAGTAAATGCATAAAATTTCAGATATTATTCGAACAGAAATAAAAATTAAGTTCATTTTAAAATGCTTTTACACACACAATGTATTCATTACTTTTTCAATTTCTACTATTAGCTCTCTGTCTCTCTCTAAGTTTATTTTAAAATGCTTTTAACACACAATGTATTCATTACTTTTTCAATTCCTACTATTGGCTCTCTCTCTCTCTTTATATATATATATATATAGATATATAGATAGATATAGATAGATTTATATTTATATATAAATCAATATATATACATATATTTATCTTGTTCAAATTTTCAATCGTTAATAAAATACTTTCTATTCATCCAATCAAGTTCAAATAAATTTTTTAAAACTTTTACTGGATGACACTGTATGTTAATACAGTTTTTCCAAATATTAATTAATTCATTAATTAAATTAAATTAATTACCGATTTTCGGCGCAGACTTAGATTTGTCTCCATTGTTGTAACAATGCAACCGTTAAAACAATGACAAAAGTTGGCGTCGAAAACCGGTGTTTTAGCTAAACCGGGTGCGCATTGTTATAACAATGCAGACACACAAATCATGCTCTTTTTTCAGTTCCTACACTATTAGTTCATTCTCTCCCTATATACTTAGTTCAAATTTTCAGTCTTTAATAAAATATTTTCTATTCATCCTTTCAAAGTAGAAATTGACTTAATTTTCTTGTAATATTGCTTGTTAATCTAATAATTTAGATTTAAAATTTAGTATTATTTAAAACCAAAAATTAAACTGTGCGTGCAATTTCGAGTTCTATCAAATAATCAATTCTAATATACTATACGTCCCCTTATGCAAACGGTCCGACGTTAGTGACGTCATTGAAGCAGCACGATCACTGACACGTGGATAACTCAGGAAGGTCACTGCGTCGGATTCAGACATGGCGTCGAACAGAAGTGCACGCGTCAGCATACGACTTCGAGAAACGTCGTTAATTCGACAGTTGCCGGCCCCTAGGGCCCTACCCCCACCGTTAACCGCAAGTCTTCCCCTTCTAGTTATGGAAGAACGTGACATAATACGGACCAGGAACGCTCCTGATAAAATCGGGTTATGTCTCAAAGCCTTTTGGAAGAGCTAATATTTTCTTTGGTGTTTCCTACAAGGAGACATTTCTGGAGACAGTTTTAAGGAATTGCGAGGTTTTATATTGTATCTGGGAATATGGTCACGATTAAAAGTAAATGGTGTGAAATTTAAGGGAGTTGAGTTTCTGAAAACTTTTGCATTATGTATGAATGTGATGAATTAAATAATAAAATAGATGTGTTTAAAATTTGGATAGTTTGGTGCATCAAGTTTTATAAGTCGCTATATTTTGAAAATTGAATTCACGAATCTGACAGCTTTATTTCTTCGTAAAAGATACATAGATTTTTCGGTATTAATTAAAATAACTAAGCAATCGTTAAATTTAATCCTCAATGTTTATTACTTACTGGTTTTTTTTAAGAAAAGCATTTAAAACATAAAATTTGAATGTCGACTTTCATTAAGACTGAGTTTATATATGTTTAAAAATATATTATTGGCGTTTCACAAGAAAATATAGGTCGGAAATAAGCTTTTTAAAAGATCATTTCATTAAAATGCTTTTTTTTTAATCTATAAATGGTGTAATATGAGATGATTATTGTTGCACACTTGATTTCTGCACGCAATTTGTAGTAATCGCAAACAGTGACGTCATCGTGCATATTTTATTATTATTTCAAAATAATGATGTTTAAAAATAAATGTCTTGTCATGAGTGGCCACAGTTATTGCTTATGTACAAAAAAATAATAATAGTAAAAGAATTAGAAAATGGCGTTGCTGTTTTTAAATGTTTTATTTAACTTTATTTAGTGTTTACTTATTTAATTATTATTATTTCTTTCTAATAAATGTATTCACTGAGTCTAAAGACAAAATATTTATTCGTAAACAGACTTTTTTTTATTTTACTAGAAAACAGACTTTTTAAATATATTTCGCAGAATTACAGAAAGAAATTTAATGGCTGAATAGTAGAGTATCGAGTTTCCATGCCACTGGTCTGGGGTTCAAATCCCTGATTGAGCAAGGTCGACTCAGATGTTCATCCTTTCAGTTGGTCGATAAAGAAGTACCAAGCTTGCTTGGGAACTAAGCTCTGAGGTTTTCACATCAAACTGATCACCAAAACGACATCTTGGTGCCGAAAGCCATGAAAACTTAGATTGGCTCAGTGGGTTTGGTCTTCATGGATGTTGAACCAATGAGAACTTAGAATTAGAGAAAATGTATAAATCTAACTGGTAAATAAAAAAATCTCCATTCATGCTATTCCACGAATCACTCTTCCAACATACTTTAAAAAAATAGTGTGGTCAAGTTAGCTGGGGGTCATGATCACAAACTCATAGGGCCACGAGTTCGAGTCTTGGTGCCATTGCAGACCCTAGGAATTAGATTTGAAAACGTAAAGGAAATAAAAACCATTTCCAAAATAAGATGCATGTAATAAACTTCTTGTAAGAATATTAATGCTAAAGTTAATGAAATGACTGAAAATTAATCTTAAAAGCCAAACAATTTCATTTAATTTTCAAGGATGTAAATGTTTTGGAAAATAGCAATAATTTACGGACTGCTTACACAAGGTATTTTAAATCAGTCTCATAATAAGCATATGTGTTGCAAAATTATCTTTGATTAAGAAATATTTCGTTTAACGAAGAATATTACCATTATTATCCACGTAATAATTATGGACGTTTTAAGGCATGCGCCAACCGGTCCTGGCTTAGTGCTTCGTCCGTAATATGGGCCTCATCTCTTTTTAACACTATCACAATGGGATAATGATCCAAGTAACTTTATTCGGCAAATGTTATTCTCAAATATATTCTCCGAAAAATTGGAAGTTCGTACTGTATGTCAACTGGAAACTGGGACAAGACTGCATTAATATGTCATTTTCATTGTCCTGCCAAGGCCTAGATCTACAACCATATATAGCATTCAGGATGAAGACGTCAATCGTGTATATAAGTAATTTACCGCTTACATAGGTATCTGGCAACGAATGATGTTATGTCTACTTAACAGATTCGCAGGTGGAACATACTTTCGCATCAGAACCTAAAATCTTAAGAAAATTGAAGAAGTCCTTCTATATAATCACTTAGTCCAATTATGATACAAGCTGTAAATGTGTGTGTACCTGTGTGTGTGTGTAAAGAAACAGCTCATACTCTTTGTAATCAAGGAGCCCATTACCACTAAAGACTCGCCGTGTAGGGGATCGATGCATGTGAAATATGTCGAGAGCTCAAACGTCCTACCGTTGGTGTGGTGTAGTAGTTAGGAGAGGGTGTGCCAGCTCGTCACTTGACCACATGGCTCAAAATTACGAGGTCCGTCGCCTAAAGCCCTCGTGTAGCTGAACAGTGATACGTTAATGTTCAATTACTCACTCACTCAATGAAAAATCTATTATACAGTTTATTTTCAATTATTTTTTGAAAACATCCAATCAGTTCAAAGAATTTTATTGAAATGCAAAGAAATCTTAAGAACTAGTAGCATCAAAAATGTTTCTATTTTCTCTAAAAATTCTATATAAACTTTTAAATATAATGCTTTGCCAAAAAAAAAACCTTAACGTTATTGATTCTATGTAATTGCTTAATCTTTGGTTTACTTTCATGCAGTTGTCTCAGAACGAAAGGTACCAACTAAGAGATTGTATTTGTGGAACGAATTACGCATTAAACCTAAGTGTGATAACGTTTCGGATAAAAACTGTCAATAAAAATGTTTGAACATCATGTAAATTCCATAAAAAGTAAAACAAAAAAAAGCATTTGTAACTTGTCAGGAAACAAAAATGTAAGGTATTAGGGGGAAAATAGAACAAATAGGGGGGAAAAAAAAACATCGTAAAACATTGCAATTTTTAATGCGAAAATTCCCCCTACCTGTTTCTGCAGAATGAAAAATAAATGCTCTTTGAGCAAAGAATACTCTCTTCATGGCTAAGAAATGGAAAAGAAAATCTTGATAAATAATGTATTGTAGTCAAAAAAGCGATGCCGAACAAATTTTTTGCAAGGCAGTAGAAACCATTAAATATTTAACGCACAGTAGAAAAATGCTTGAAATAAACATTTGTTCGCACAAAATCGGGCATCCTTAAATAAAGCATCCATTTTCCCCCTCAGATCGTCAATAAAAACTTCTCTATTTAACAAATATAATGAGACTATGTTGTAGACATTTGCACCTTAGTTGTTTAAACTGCTTGTATTTTTTACTGTACAATACATTCAAACATGTATTGCATTTTACAATCGAATTTGTTCTGAAAAGAGTATGCATACGAATATAACTAAATATAAAAATATTTACAATACTTACACGCTTTTCAAAAATCTTTTGGAAATTTCCTTGGTAATATAGATCAGTGGTCGGGGGCCTAGCTTTAGAGCTCCATGGACCACTAAATATACAAGTTTATATTTGACGGACCACTAATATGACCAATGACTATATATCATTTACTATATTTCATTTATTTACATCTCTACTTATATTTTTATCCAACTTCATGAAACACAAGAATAAACTGGTAACGTAAAACAGTATCTACACAAACTAAAGTGTTATGTCCTCAATTTGCCATAGTTGTCAAATCATGCTTTCAAACCTGCAAAATAATCTAAAATTTCTACAAGTTAAGAAGAAATTTCATTAAAAGTAATAGCTAAACTTTTTAGAAAAGTATAATCCCTTTTCCATGCAACATTTTGTTACTTGTCATTATTGAAATTGAATATTCATAAAAATATAACTAATTCTCCAATTATTCTGTGGATTATCAAAACTTTTTCAAGCACCACCGGTTGGCGACCGATGATATAGGGCATGGGTGGCCAACCCGCGGCACGCGTGCCACATTGTGGCACGCGGGTGTCGTATCTGTGGCACGCGAAGACTTATTGAAAAATTAAAAAAATTTCTGAAAATATTACTGAATTAATTGTATTACAATAGAAAATTATCATGAAGTGAATGTGTAAGAAACAGAAATTTTCAGCGTGAGATTTTAAAGGCGCTAAGCAGAATTTTTTTTCCCTTCAGTATAGCGCCGAAAATGAGATCATGATCCAAAACTTACAATTCCACAACATTGTAACGCTCCGAGAAAAGTGTTGAGTTACGTGAGACTAAAAACAAATAAATGCTCTCTCCCTGGGACGGCCGAATCTGCCCCAAAACTCATTTCTCATTCATGCAGGAATTATCTGCCAAAGTTAGTAATATTCCGAACTGTGATAGATTTAAAAAATTACTATCTATTTCGCAGGATTCTTTCAGAGCCGGGTTTGAGGATTTTAAATGTGATAAAAAAAATACTGAACTTTTCACTAATCCTTTTTCAATTTCTCTTCAAGACATTAATTGTTACAAACCTCAAGATACAAATTTCAATTATTGACCTACATCACCATATTACTCTGAAAAGCAATTTTAAAGAAATTTTTTTAATTGCAAATGATCCGAATCACATCAAATTTTGGAAATTTGTGCAACCAGGAATTTTTCCAAATGTATATGATTTATCGTTCACATATTGTTGTAGGTTTGGATCAACATTTGTTTTTGAAGAAATTTTTTCTATTATTAACGTAATGAAATCAAAATATCGCTCAAAATTAACTGATATGCACCTAAAACACCTAATTCTGTTAGCATCTTCACGAACTAATTCAAATATAGATGATTTAGTAAAAAAAAAAAAAACTACAAATTCTCAAAAGCCACATATTATGAAAGTACTGACTGCTTAGTAATCATTTCAAATTAAATGTTTTAAGTTGCTTATTTTTATTTTGTACCTAAGCTAACTGAGTGATCCTGTAAAAATTTATCAAAATAAAATATAAGTTTTTACTTTTGTTTTATTTGCTGTACTATTTTGTTTACATGTTCACTATATAGAACTTGCATTTAAAAACATGTTTTTGGTGTAAAACCCATAATAAGCCTATAAGTAACATTTTCTCACATTTGTATGTTTTTTAGTTTGGTGGAAAAGTTGGAAGTGGCACGCGTAATTTTTTTTATCAGATTGTGGCACGCTTCCCAAAAAGATTGGCCACCCCTGATACAGGGTGTATCCCAAAGGTGTCCGAAGTGACTTTTTGTATCTGGCAACGCTGGCTAATGGACCGGAGTTTCGGGTGGATAAGTTGGTGAGGTATATAAGCGTCGATATATTATACATTTGTGAGTTGCCTGTGGGCAGTTAATGTAGAGTCACCCTAAGGACAGAGATATATACTGCACCCAGGTCGAGCAAAAAATGGATCACTTTTTGGAGCATCGTTACAATAAAGTATTTTGTGTGAAACTACGTAAAAATGAGCCAGAGACGCTAATAATGCTTCGGAATGCCCGCGATCATGGGGCGATGAAAAAAGACAAACTTTCATGTGGAACAAGAAGTTTCGGGAAAGTCGGGAGTCCGAAAATGACGACGACCTACTCTAGACACCCGTTGAGATCACGGACGGACGACTCGGGGCAAAAGATAGTCCGTCAAGTTTGAGACAAAAACTGAGGATTAAGTTTTCAGATATTTGCAGAAGAGTGCGGTATGAAAAAAATAATCGTTCATCGCATTTTAAAGAGGGGAGGGGAATGGTTTTTAAGTCTGCTCGAAAAGTGTGTCAGACCATGACAAACCTTCAATCTACATTACACTCATTCTTTCAGAGATGCTTGCAAAATGGATATGGTAACACTTCCTCACCCTCCGTACAGCCCAGACCTATCGAAAGCGCACTACTTTTTGTGGAGGGAGAAGTAGTTTTGACGAGCTTCTTGAAGGAGATTTCCTTTGAAGACTTCCAGGATGCATTCAATGATTAAATGAAGCGTTTACAATGGTGTATCGCAGTGCTTCTCAAACGTTCAATATTTGCAACCCAGTAATCAATAATAATTTTCATCGCCCCCTCCCAGACAATAACAATGTATTGAATTCAATATTACTATATTTTGAAGCTAAACCCAGAATGTGACTTCAACCGCTTAAGTGCCGCCGACGTATATAAACGTCTCACTCAGGCAAATCGTTGATTGCCCCGGACAAATATATACGTCTTTCCGAAATAAGACCTTTTCTATGCATTGCTATCCATAAAATTATTCCGAAGGTTTTGGAATGCAATAAAATGACTTTGACAGTGTTTGTGAAGGATTTATTTATTTCAAAGGATTTGTTTATTTTTTTTTCTATACCCAACCCCCAATACACCACATACGATCGCCTACGTGGTAAACGGTGGCATTGGGGAGCGAATCGCATTACTTTTAATCGGCATTTAGGGATTAACTATAAACCTTACAAATTATCAAGATGATTATTATTTTTTATATAAATTAATATAAGACAAGCCCACGGGGTCATGGTAATTATTAAAGTTTTTTTTTTCATTTAGCATTGTTAAATTAACTATAAAAAACTGTACTTATATATTTATTATTGTATTGTATTAGTTTAATTGTGTATTTTACTTTTTATTATGTCAGAATGTACTATGCTTGTTTACTTTCAGTAAATTAATAATTTTTTTAAATATTTTTTTTTGTTTTTCACTTTTTAAAATGCTTGCGCTCTCCTGGTAGGGTTATCATGCCCTTCCGGGGGGGGGGCAGTTTGAGAAACGCTGGTGTATAGAATCAGGAGCAGATTACTTTGAAACTAATCTCCTCCTGATTCCTAAGAGATTGTATCATGATATTGAATTAAAATTTTTTTAAAAAAACCATTGCAAGAACTTTTGGGACAGAAACTGTATTGAAAATTCTCGAAAACTAAGCCAATTATCAAAAGTTAAATGACCAACTTTTTAATGCTTGATTATTCTTTTCTTACTCTTAGCTAATTAAAATTAATAAAAACACAATAAATAAAGTTTTTCTACAATCCAACCAAAAAAACCGATCAATTGCTTAAATTTAGAAAAGCCAATTAATTATAACTTCTGCTCCAATTTTCTCTAAAGCGAGTGCCATTCTAGGAAAAGATCTTTTTCTAACATCACCTGTTGGTAGTCTGAATTATTAATTAAAAACAGGCCCCTTGCTAGAGCTTTTTGTTAATCTCTGACGTTTTGTTTCATTATCAACTATGTTTTTCCGCCTGTTAATTTCATTAGACTTTTTTCCTACGTCACTAGGGCTTCACAAAAGACATGACTTGCAATTAATCTCTTGTTAAGTTCGGGATGTTGGTGGTTTTGTTTCCTGTCGTAGGATTTTTTTCCCTCTTTTTCTTTTCTTTTTGACCGTCGAATCTCATAATCTGGAAATTTTTCAGCAGATGAAAACGTTTGTTATAGGATAAAAAAAAAGTATGGCTCTTTCTTTTGAGTTCAGTTATAATTAATTAGCTTTATTATCACATATAATACTTCCATTTGTTTTTCTAAATTGCAAAAGTATTAGCCATTCCTTTCTCGTTGATTTGGTTGTTGATAATAATACATTTTTTTTTAAACATTTGGATGTCACAGAAATTTTAGGAATGTGCTAGAATTAATATGGATATTAGACTGTTGAAATCAAAGTAATTTAATTACTTATGTATTTAACAATCTAGATATTTAATATAAAATTTCTTTTACTCGATATATTTTACAAAATATTAAACAAAATTGTAACTTTACTAGATATTTTTTAAAGCCTTATTCGGTAATTTGAATTAAAAATCTTTTATTAAAATTCATTTTATATTCGTGATACATTCAATGAAAATGGGGAACATCTGGTTGTAATTTTAACTAAAATATAAGAATATTTTATTTCTATGTAATTACCATATTTATTCAAATCTAAGCTATCATCAATTCTAAACTGCACACCAAATTCACAACAATATTTTTGTGAAAATTGAAAAATAATGTAAAATTATTTATTTATATTGAGTTTTACATAATTAAAATAATTTGAAAATGAGAACTAATATGGAATGAATGATTAATTATTTTACTATATTATACACCTTTAAATTCATGCATCTTACATTAACCGGTTATTGCTGTAATTGGACCATCCAGTGATTTTTTCCTTCCATTCTAAGCCGCACTTGATTTTCAGTAGCAATAAATACGGTATGTTATATTAAAGAAATATTTTTTGAATCAAAAATTTTTAAAGTATATCAGGTTAAAATTGTGCTTATTCGCTACATTTACAAGTTAGCTAATTATATAATTTTGATTTAATATTTTTCCATTTTTAATGGAAGAAATGAAACAATTTTTAATACTCAGTGTAATCGTTTCTTCAGAAAAATTATATACATACTCGTTTTTAAATGAAGCATTATAACTAAGAACACTGTTGTTAATTAAAATAAAATGAATTTCAGTAATTATACACATGTAACACACAGAATAAAAAAAAGGAGTAATTAGTGTTAGTTAAAACACAATAAAGAAAATTATTAAAAATGAGAAGTTTCTCATTGAATCTTTGATTTTCATCAAATTAAATATGGAGATTGATTTGATACCGTTTTTATGCATAAAGATTTCACTTTCTACATATTTCACATGCATGCATATACTTCAAACCATAAAAAGAGAATAACTTAACTCATGGGAACTATAAAATGCTTCTTGTATTATACCACAAAGATGCGTCTTTATGCATAATTCACGGTCCTTAACATTTTCTTTGAAGTAAATGTACTGCAAATACTTGCTGGTACCACGTGTACTTTATTTTACACGCATGTCAATATAATGATGAGAGTTTGTTTATTAGTAGCCAACTTTTCTCCATAATATGAATCAAATTATTTTAAGTATTAATTTATATTAAATTAAAAGATTATTATCATCTTGATGATATATTTTACCTTTTAACTTCCTTCAAATATTTATTAAATTGTGATACAAAGGTTTTAAGGGGACATGGTGCAATTTAAGCAAAGATTTTTAATTTAAGTATTTTTGAAAATTTTTTGGTTCCCTCCTATGTGTGTATACTATGTAAAACAGACTTTATGCTGAATTTTTTTAAAAAAGCTAGCCATTTAATTTCTTAAGGAAAAAAGTTAAAATTTGTGAAATAATTTTAAAGTGCTACTCCTCCTATAAAAATTTACGTACACGCATCAAATTTAATTTACAAGTACGTCAAACGATGCATATCAAAAGTTTGTATGGGTTTTGTGATAACATGATTGGTATTTGTACAATACTTTTTATAAATACTTATTGAAAATTCCTTAAAAAATGTACAAATTCTGAGTTCAATTATTTAAAAAAAAAATAAGTATTCATTTGATTGAAAAATGCATACCAAATTTATTCCATGTACGTTATACAATAGGCAAAAAAAATGCAAAGCATTAGGTACAATATAAAAAACGCCTTAGTATTTTAAATGAAGACAAACTAGTTATTTTTTATCTTTCTGAGATAAGTAAGTTTAAAGTTTTGATTTGAAATAGTGATGAGGATTAAAACGAATGCAAAAGCTATCATAATTCTGGTTTTTTTAAGTTTAGAGTTTTCATATTTTGTGAGGCTACAGAAATATATATAAAGAATAATTTAGGCTAACAAAATTAAATTTGATATTTTGGTAATTTCTGTCAATTAAATCGTACTGTTTCCTCTTATATACCATTAAAAAAACGTTTTCTCACGGTATTCGTAAAGCCTAAGTTATTAATATGTATTGCGTTAGAGGAAAATAATGTCTAATGTCTACCTAACAGTTTATTTTCTTATTTATGCTAAATTAATATCAATTATTATTATTTTAGTTCACAGCTGGTTAGCGTAGTTGGCTAGACATTGATCTTGTATGCTTAAGTTTGCTGGTTTAACCCTGGCCGAGTCAATGGATTTTCATGATACAAAAAATCGACAATGTTCATGTCGTTTCATTATGAGGAATGTTAAAAATCTTTGGAGTACCTGTATGACTTGGGTGCTTTCGGCAAAAATTAAAGTCATAGTTTAATTTCACATCGACAGAGCTCAGATGCTTTTCTCCCCGGAGAAAAGTTGTGACAGATCTGTACGCGACTTTTTTCTCATTAATCCTCTTGGGGGAAACTTTGGGGCTAGCATTCGCATTAACTCACAACCATCCCTTTCAAGAAGAAACCCTGATATGGAGATTAGTTTGACTATATAAAGCTAAGGTTTTGTAAATGTAAGATAGAAGGAGCGGAGGAACTGTTGTGGTGATACGTAGCTAAGATTTAATTCATTTTCTCAACTTTAATTTAGAAGGGAGTTTGCCACTATACTAAATTAGTGGATGGAGAAATTTATAATCTAAGATAGATTAGATTAAATGTAACTGATTACTTGCACTTGTTTATTTAGGGTCCATTGCTTTCTTTATATCACTCCTTGGGAATCTTCTTGCAGTTTGACTTGTGGATGATTAGTGTGTTTGAATAGTGATAAAATGATAATTATTATGGAAAATTCTGGTCATGCTTTGTTTCTCCCTACACCCTTAGGTAGGAAGGATGGTGAAGGAGTGACTTCAAATGGAAGTCGCTCACTAACTGGGATTCAAATTTACATTGGAGCAATTGGTAAATAACCCATATTGTGCAACACTAAAAGGTGATACCAGCTCCAGTGGAAGGAAGTAGGTCCGAAATGGTAAAAATATTAATTAACAGATCCATTTGAAAAAAATATATCATTTTAGTTTGAATTTACAGTGTAGGAGGACATATTGTATTTATATGTCCTCCTATTGTATGTTTTGTTTTTAACAGGTCCACAGGAAAAAAATATATATCATTTTAGTTCGAATTTACAGTGTAGGAGGAGATATTGTATTTATATGTCCTCCTATTGTATGTTTTGTTATTAACAGATCCAGTTGGAAAAAAGTATATCATTTTAGTTCGAATTTACAGTGTAGGAGGACATATTGTATTTATGTGTCCTCCTATTGTATGTTTTGTTTCTATAGACAAATTGAGCTGATTTATATCTTAATTATTAATATAAATATACAATCAAATTTGTAAAGATTTTCCACACATTTAACACATTGTTTTATGTGTTCCATAACACATGTTCTATTTCAAACATTTCTAAAATGTGATCATAACTTTTTTATCTTATATCATGAATTTTAATTTGGTTATTAGCCTAACTAGAATAACTTCATAGAAGTTTAAACATGGCATTCATTGGTTGCTGTAGCCGATTGCTTATGCTCATGAACTCGTGGTTGGCGTTGTTATTATAGTGGGCCATTGGTTCGAGTCCCGATGCTGTTGAAGGCTCGCTATGTTGAAGGGATGATGCACGTTAAACCTATACAGGTTAAAAGTCTTCACGTAGACGTGAGGTGAAAGTTTTGATGGTGAAGTATTAGTTCATGCGTCGACTAATTCACTTGATCGAGGTTAAAAAGTACATCTTTGAGTAGTTTCAGAATGTTAATAATTAATTCCTTAATAATCATTCAATAGATTGATCAATATAGTACGTGACTGTTCGATAATGATTCAAAAACTTAAGTTCAAGAACAGTGACTGCAATCCGAAACACCCCCGTAATCCCTCGCATCCCGTTGGGAGTTGATTCCCTCAAAAGTCGTCCTTAGTGGGTCTCTATTCAACCAAAGAAATATGTTTAAGGTATCCGAAAACTTTTGGAGTACCTTTTTATAAAGTAGCATACTAAAACAATATAAATGCTTTTTTAGGAATCAATACCGATAAGCACTAATATTTAACTAACAATATTTTTAAAAAAAACCATCTGAATTTTACAAAAATTACAATTTTAAGTGAAATTTTAGCAATATTTTTTGAAAACCTTTAAAGCAATTTATAGAAAAAAGAAATAAACTTAATCAGTAAAAATATTACTAAAATACATTAGAGGCATTTACCTGGAAAATGTACTAAATTTTTAATAATTTATTTATTAAAATTTTAAAAATTAGATCTGATTGAGTAAATATTAGTAGAAATATGGCATTCTCTTTATAACACCCTTATTCAAATAACAGGCCATAACTTAAAAATATGCATACAATAAGAAATTTTTTAGTATATTCTCTTGAAAAAATTTAAATGTCAGATACAAGAAATAAATATATAGGAATACATAAATAATATTTCAATTTACCAGACTCACCATGATATGTTTTGCGCAATTTAAATATCTACGTCTGGTAGATTAAAAACCCACGTCCAGTTCTTAAATTTTTATAAAATTGATTGTAGCTTGACCTCTAGATAAGGTAGAAACAAAACAATGCACGTTTTCTAAAGTCAAAAGCTAATTCTAAGCAATAAAATAAAAAACAAAAATATGTGTTTTGACCGAATTTTCTCATTTTAACGTGTTCAGATTTCTTAACAAATATGAAGTATATAGGTCTTATATTTCTAGAGATTTGGTGATGAATAAATGAGGGAGTATATATATATATATATATATTGTGAGAGTTAACTGAATTAATTGTTTAGTAATTGTGTTAAAACTATTAAATATTAATGCTAGTTATATCGTATTGATGCATTCCATAGTTTGCAACATACTCTCAATTTTCTATTTCAAATAGACTGTGGAACCAAAAAAGGCTTACAATTCCACATTAATGAAGTAACTTTTATGCACAATTTATAAAAGTGTAACTCGCGAGATTTAATGAGATACAAAATAAAATAAACTCATGTAGGCAAATGCACATAAAACTCCCTGTTACAAACGTAGTAGAGAGACATAGGAATGGTGGTCGTTGTCGCTTATGACGTCATTAGGGGAGCACGAACCGTTTTCACAGATAGGGAAAAAGTAGAATCATTAAAATAATAATCAGAGCATTAAAGACTGAAGCTTACTTCCACATCGAAGCAGGTGAAATTCGGGAATAAAAAATTTCCAAAGAAAATGGTAAGACGTTTGGTTGTTCTTTTAAGTAAAGTGAAAAAAATGTGGTGTAGATGTTTTCCTTGGAATAAACATGTAAAAAATTCAAGCGGAAGAGCTATAATCATTAAGCAAGTGTATCCTAATTTTGTTTTCTTCAATCGATACTTTCGTTAAGCAGTGATGCTTAGAAAAGCAAGTGTTGCTTGATATTTGAAAATAAGTGGAATTTTTTGGATTTTCTCGGCAATTAAACATAAAAATCAATTTTTAAGTAGACACTTTTTTTTCTTTCTTGTAAATAATCTGATTTCTTAAAAAATTTTATCTCATTTTTTTTAATTACAAAATGATTTTACAGAAATTTAACCCAAGTATTTATTTTCTAAGCTTGTTATTATACTTAGGCTTTAAAAATACAATTCGCAGTGGTTTTTTAAACTCTATCAAAACTTTATGATTACATTTTCAAATACAGAGAAATAAAAATGAAATTATTGTAAGTGATGTGTCAGAACTGACCACTTGATCAGAATACCTGCTCATACACCTCAAGGCCCAAGGTCATGCATACTGATATATGGGGACAGTAAGCTTTTGTTCTCGTGAGCTGTTGCGACACTGAGTTAATTGTAAATGAAATAAAGATATTTTTTTTGCAACTTTGAAAAATATAACTAGAATAAAACTGTTTTTCATAATTTGTACTTTTTATATTTTTTCATAATTTGTACTTTTTATATTTCGCCACAATCTTTATCTAAAATTTTATCTCATTCTCTATAAAACTAACAGAAGATATGTCGATATATTAGATTGACGTTATAGTTTTCAGACGAGGGCAGTTATAATCTGAAATATTATAAAATAAATGTCTATATCGGAGAAAGGCGATACACTCAATAATGAGATCTCTAGAACTATTAGACTTGCAGACTTGAAATTTGGCAGTTATGTTCCTTTTCTTGAGTTAGCATACATTAAGAATGGATCTCGTGAAAATTTACTGGAACGCAGGGGGAGAACGTGTATGTTACGGATATAAATCAACTCCAAAGGAGGGGGACTGGGGAGCATTATGGATAAAAATTCCCGTTTTCTAATTATAAGACCAACAAACTTTAAATCTGCAAGCATGATTCTTTCGTAAAATATAAATACGCTATAAATGGGTTTTACGGAAATCGACTTCCAAGGCAAGGTAGTGTTATTGCGGCATAAAAGTTAAATATATTGCTGTATTACAGTTTCAAGTCTTTTTAAATCAAGTGGCAAGGGCTACTAAAGTATTCGTTAATGATTTCCAGCAAAAGCTTAATACTAGAACTAATACCAATAATTTAAATATATTATAGTCATACAACACCAAAAATAGCAAAAGGGGGTGGAATATTACTAAAATATGTGTGAGACATTTTATTATAACAAAAGCATGATACGGCATTTTTCTTTCTTAAATATTGTGAAAATCCCTTAACACGAAACTCAAGAGAACGGAATATTTTTTCGTATTATATAGCTAGTTGCGAAAGAAATAAAAACATATATCAACACAATTCAGTTTATTAGAGTTTATTTTATTTACATAGATACGTATATATGCATAAATGAAAATTAATGAATCAAAAACATTCACAAGAACTTACAAGAAATTTCTAATACAAAATTATCAATTTTTAAAAAAAAAACAAAACGCTTATAGTGCAGTGTTTCTCAAACTTTAAATATTTGCGATTCAATATTAAGTTATAATTTTCATCGCGCCCCCCTACCTAACAATACCAATGTAATGAATTCAATAATACTATAATTTGACGCTAAAGCTACAATAGGACTTTAAACTCTTAAGTGCCCCCGGCGTATATAAACGTCTCGTTTACCCAAAGTGTTCATTGTCCAGACGTATATATACGTTTTTCTGAAGTACACGTTTTTTTGTGCACAGCTATCCATAAAGTTTTTCCGAAGGCTTTGGAATGCTATAAAAGGACATTAACCGTGTGTGTTTGTGAAGGATTTACTTATTTTAGAGGATTTGCTTATTTATCACCCCCCCCCTCCAATAGATCACATACGCGTGCCTACGTGGAAAATGGTGACATTGGGGAGCAAATTGCATAACTTTTATCTGCTGTTAAGGGATTAATTATAAACCGTACAAATTATCAAGATAAGTGTTAATTTTTGTATATAATTTAAAACCTGACAAGCCCTTGGGATCACTGGTAATTACCCAACTTGTTCTAATGGTATACTTAAATTAATTATGAAATACATTGCGTGCAGTACTAATGCAATTATAAGATTATTATATCAGTGCAAATGTGTTTTATTTTTTTATTATGTCAGCATCTATTCTGTTTGTTTACTTTCATTAAATTAATAATTTTTTAAAAAAATCTTTTGTTTACGACTGTTCAATATGCTCGCACCCCCCTCGTAGAGTTATCACGGGCCCCTAGGTGGCGCGCCCCACAGTTTGAGAAACGTAGTTATAGCGTTTTCGAAAATTAACCTTATTTTTTTGCATTGTTTTTCTAGCATCAAATAGTCATTAAATTCTTTGATGTCGCCCATTTTGTTATCCATTTCAACATTGGAATGGGCGTCTAAATAACTGCATTGATTTGTCATGATCCTCCTAATTTCGTTTGATGTGGGAACGGGAGTTGTATTACTCATTTCATTTTCGGAATCTGCAACATTGACACTTTTTTTGCTTTGAATAAACTCACTACCCTTGGTTATACACTCATTACGTTATTATCATCTACTGCAGTGAATTCTTCTGATAGTATAATATGACAGTGCAATCCAGCCGAAGTTTTCCGTATATTGTTCATTTTTAGAAGTGAAGTCTTTTCGTACTAAAAGCAAAAATGCAAGAATATACATAGTACTTTGTTGGGACCGTTGAATTTGACTGCCATAAATGGGACTGTACACTCATTTTCATCATCTACTGCAACGAATTCTTCCGATGATAAGTAGAAAAGTTCAATTCAGCTCTTGTTTTCTAGGAAAAGAAAATCCTTTCATGTTAAGCAAATTTCGTTTCGTGTTAAGACGACTCGGTACCCCAAAAATGAACAAGAATATAGGTTTCTTATTTTATTTAATCTTATTATTTGCATTATGATATTTCGATTGATGTATCCCTTTTGCACGTCGGAAAGTTAGAAAGAATTTCATTTGAAAAATGTATATTAACAAATTAGGCAATTCGACCACGTCCCCTTTTTAGAAAAAAAAAACTAAAAAAGCGTTTTGATAAAAAAAAAATCCTATTTTAAAAATATTTATAACTGTAACAAAACAAAAGAAAGT
This sequence comes from Trichonephila clavata, assembly GCA_019973975.1. NCBI lineage: Eukaryota > Metazoa > Arthropoda > Arachnida > Araneae > Nephilidae > Trichonephila > Trichonephila clavata. The sequence goes on along the minus strand of BMAO01030628.1, from coordinate 8,780 downwards.
GTAATATATAAAGCAGGATATTACTGAGGCGTTGCAATAATGCAATTTTTTTTTCTTAGTGAAATCTGTGCATATAAATTTTTTGAATCAGGCATTTTATATTAATAATTTCATAATGTCAGTATATATTCCTCATATATTTTTCATACAAATATAATACTTCAATATCATGTGCAGAAAAAAACTAAAATTTCTGACATAACAAAAAAAATATTTTTTTTTATCATTTTTCTTGAATTTTTATGTGCATTTAATACTCTCTAAAAATTATTGATCATTTATAAAAATGTATCGGTTGAAAAGATACGAAAATGCAATGCTTTTAAAGAAAATCTATAACTGTCTTAAAATAGTATTTTAAGTTTATTTAATCTTATAATAAATATTTTTCAGAATTATAAATTTTAAAGTGTTTTTTTTTCTCAGTTTGTATTTTTTCGGTACATTCGTGCATTCAAAATGCTACTCCTTCCACAATTATTTACCAATCACTTTCATTTTTTTTCTGTGTGTTACAAAAAGGCATGTTACAAAATTAAGGATCCGTTTTGCTCTAAATTGATTATTTTTCTGCAAAAAAGAAAAGGTAGAAGATACTGGATTTCTCGTTGTATTTTAGCATGTGTATCATAATTTTATTATTTTCTCTAAAACTCATCAAGATATTCTAAAATAAACCTAAAAAGTTGTTTATAACATCCTTCAGGATATTACAAAAAAGTTCAAGATGAAAAATTAATAATTACAGAAGGAGCAAGACTTTAAAATTCTCCAAATTTTCCTCAAAAAATTTAAACTTTTAAAATTGTGTGAAAAGTATGTGAAAAATTTCGTCTCGTAGCATTTTTTAAAATAGAAACATTATTTGAAATGCTGAAATATAATCATTATATACATAAACAAAAAAAAAATTTCAAAGTGTACCAAGTTCTCTTGAGGGAAAGATAACTGGAAATATGTACTAGATTGTCGGTACCATTGTATTATTTCGTGTTAAGCGATATTTCGTATAAATCGTTTTCGAATTAAACATATTTCCCTGTATAAATAAAATCAATTCTTTTGGGGCAAAATAAACTAGCAATTCAAAATTTCTCTGAGAAGATATGTATAAAGCCATTTATGAGTTATCAGTTGCTTCAAATTCTCCTTTTTCTGTTGATTTTCTTTCTCTTTTTAATCTCATTAACCTTTAGAAAACAGCTAGTTGATATTTCAGCAGAAATGGACATACTGCAAAAGTATTCAGCTGGTTGCGACAACTTTTCTCTTTTAAAAAAATGGAGATAAGTAAATTTTTTGTTGTTGTTGTTTTTAGATTTTTTTAGTACATTTAAAGATAAATGTGCTAAAATTAAGAAGAGAAAAAGAAATTATTATAACTAAAATTGAAAAAAATGGGTAAAAATTGACAAAAAAAATAACCTAAACGCTACACATTCTGTACCAAAGGTTTATGAACAAATTCTCAATTTTTCAATTCTGATGTGTTTCTATGTTATTGATTGTCGAAATGACCTTCAGGATAAGAGATATTTTAATTTTTACAAAAACTAGAGCACTTTATCTCAGTTATTATATGAAATTGCTTAAAAAAGTAGTGATTATATTAACTTAAGGGATTGTAAATTTTGTAATAAAACAGTGATTGATAAATATGAAGTTTAAAACACTTCTACTACTATGCCTAATCTACACAAGTTAATTATTATCAAAATTTTTTTTAGAAATCGCTGGCCCCGTTTGAAAATTTTCAAAAAAACGCATTTATACTAAAACGCGTTTTAATGTATGACATCTTGCTTAAAGTAATGGCATCTGCTTTTACCAAAACACTTGTAGTTTTTGTTTTAGTGAACAGAAAATAGTTAACTTGGTATTTTTGTGAAGCTAATAAGATAAGCTATAAAATACAACCATAAATAATTTATCAGTTTTTGATAAAATTCACAATTTTAGGGTAGTTAGATACCTTAAAGAACATGTTTGATTTTATAATCTGCCAATGAAATATTTTCTCTTTTAACTTTTTTGAGCACCATGTGACCTTTCAGAACTCATAATTTTCAATCCTTTTTGGGTCTCTTTTAAAGCAGTGCTTTCCAACCTTATTGACACCGCGGACAGGTCAATGTTTCATAATTTTACCACGCTTACTTAGAGTGTGAAATAGATTGTTTATATTTCAGATTGTTTTGATATAAAATTTTAATTTAATTGTATTTAAATATGCCACTGAAAATAAAGATAAAGTGATTTAACGTGGAATATAAAGTGATCTCCATAGAAAGTTGCACAAATCCAAGATAAATTCATTTCTGTAAATAAAATGGAAAAAAATTTAATGTTCCTTGGGTGACCTGGTACCATTCTATGGCACGGTGGTTGGAGACTAGAGGACTGGTTCTGAAAAATCTGGATGAGCTTGATCTTTTTGAGCAAATAAAATTATCATTCCATCAATTTTTTGTATTGCTTTTTTTTTAGACAAAGGAGTAGAAAAAAATTGCATTCTTTAACTCTGATTCGGAAAATTTCCACAGCTCATGAGGTAAACACCATATATTTTTGTCATTGTCCACAGACACATTATCTTCAATTAATGTCTAAAGAGGAAATGCACACGGAGTAAGTGCTCGTTAAATCAGTGGGTCTAAAAGCTGTAGCAGAAACCATGAGCGCAAGGGGCTAGAGAATATTTCCCTCCCTTCCAGTTCCATGCTTAAATTGTGGAGGTGTAGATAGGTGGTGTCGCCATCTATCGTTAAGATGTCCAACCTGTTTCACTAGCTCTGGCAACTTTCATTCCTCCCTTCGAGAAAGACATGACAGCAACGACAACAACAGAGGAAACGCAACACAGCTAGCATTCCGTCATGAAGAACAGTTTCTTCTCAAAATTTGTTGTTTCCTGAAAATTAACATTTATAACATTTATAAAATTCCAGTATTTTAAAAAGCTGCTAACTTTTCCAAAATTTTACTGAAATTTAAAGAAAAATTGCATAATGAACTATTTTGCATATATTGCTGGTATCATCTGAGTATACATAGCTAACAAAATGTCTTTGCATTAAAATGTTCCCTATTCTGTTCAAAGCTAAGTACTTAGAGCTATGTTGATCAAATGGTTGCATTATATCTCTATAGTCCATTCAGAGGTGATTTCCACAGCATTATCAACAGTCCACTTAATACTCTAATTCTCCATTAATGTACTCCACTATTCAGTACTAAACGTCTTTCAGCGGATAATTACGCCTCGATTATAAACTACAAGCACAAGACCTCTTATGAATGTAGATATACGTGGGCGGCCTTTGTCTTCACTGTGTGGAAGATTTACAAGAATATCGAGATGTCAAGTACCTGGTATACACAAAGATCTTTATGAACTATTGTTGCATATTAAATTCATTAAAATTTTATGTATAATTAATCACTGAAAGGAGCGCATTTTTTTAACGTTGTAAGCCAGTGCTTCTCAAACTTTCACTATTTGCGTCCCATTATTAAATCATAATTTTCATCGCCCCCCTCCCTTCTTAAAATGACAATACATTGGATTTAACAATACTATGACTCTAAAGGTACAATACGACTTTAACCTCTTAAATCCCAACCTCGTATGTAAACATCTCGCTCACCCAAAGCGTTAATTGACTAGACGTATATATACGTTTTTCCGAAGTACAATTTTTTCTGTGAACAGCTATCCATAAAATTATTCCGAAGGCCTTGGAATGCAATAAAAGGACCTTGACAATGTGCGTCGGTTGAAGGATTTACTTATTTATCCCCCTCTCTCAATATCACATACGCGTGCCTACATTGAAAATGATGGCATTGGGGAGCAAATCGCGTATTTTTTTATCTGCAGTCAAGGAATTAATTATAAACCGTACAAATTATCAAGATAAGTGTTAATTTTTGTATATAATTTAAAACATGACAAGCCCTTGGGGTCACTGATAATTATTAAACTTAATATAATAGTATTGTTAAAATTAAGTATGAAATACGCTGTGCAGTACCGATACATTTACAAGTTTATTATTTCAGTGTAAGTGGGTATTTTATTTTTTATTTTGTCAGAATGTATTTTGATTGTACACTTACAGTAAATTAATAAATTTTTTAAGTAACTATTTGTTTATATGACTTTTCAATATGATTACACCCCTCTCATTGAGTAATCACGCTCCCATAGGGACGCACCCCCACAGTTTCAGAAACGCTGAAGGGATCTGCATATAAGCAAAAGAATTAATATCGCTTACATAGCAAGTTTTGTTTGCATATAAAATCTACCGATTTCCTACCCACATCACTGGGTATTAATATTTTCAATTGTATTGTAAAACATTCTGTTAACTCCCGACTCTTTAACTTAAAAAGAGAGGATGTGGTAGCCTAGTCGTTATGGTCTTGAACTCGTGGCCTCCGTGCCATGAGTTCAAGTGCCACTGAGGATCCACCGTGAAGAGATGTCGATACACGAAAAATCTGTCGAAGCTCAAGTCTTCTCTTTGGCGTTATGTGTAATTTCAAAGAAAAAAGTCCCAGCTTAGGTGTCATCCTCGTCACTTTTTGAGATAACAGTTATCTCTTACCTCATTGTGGAGGGGTAGGAAGGAAGATTAGCCATAGGGGGGTCAGTATAACTTCAATTATTTTTCGATACGAACAACAAGACAAATTTTATTTACCAAAGTTAAGAGATCCACCCAAATACTAAATATGAATAACAATAGCAAGTCAGACGAGATACGAGAAGACTATAAATAAATTTACGTCTAAGCAATACCTTCAAATTCTTAGCGTCCTAATCAAATTTGATTTCTATTTCACAAATCGTCAACTTTAATATTACAATATTCAGCTAATAATTATCCATCCCTCATTTCACGTTTAATCAGTCATTGCTTGCCATAGCAGAGTCTAACCTCTCTCTTTCTAATTTCTCTAACTGGAAAGTTTAAGCTTTATATACAAGATTTAATTTGTAATGCCTGTCGGTTCCTGCTTCCTTTTGAACCCCCCTTGTCTACCTTCGCCCCCGGCTAGATGTGTGGGAGGAACTGAATAATCAGTAGACATGATTCCCTCTAATTATTTTACTGTCACCATAGTATCAAGCAGATACAATAATAATCTAATTAAGGTAACAAATCAGATTGCAGATCGTGGAGGCGAGACCCGTTATCCTGGCGATTATAATACGGACCCTCAACTGATTCCACGATAATTTAAACAAGCTCAGTATAACTACGTAGCGAGCCCTAATAAGCTAAACTTCTATTTAAATAAGGATCGCGGTACCTGTACTTTTATGAATCGAGTCCTACACTTGGGTCCTTGAATGCGATCCATATCCGGATTTAATCACCGTCGATTGATCATCTCTTAGAAATCTTCAATTGATAAACTCCGATTGCACTTAATCATTTCACGATCCTTCACTCGCCAACTAACTCGTAAAACTCGTGAATACAGAATTTATATAATATACTTAAATTGCATAATCACGCTTTCTTCACTCTGTGAATGTTGGTTCAGTTAAATATTTTCCTTAAAGAGTTCTCAAGGGGTTAGTAGGGCTTCTAATAGATCCGTCACAGATTTACATACTCACATCTTCTTCGAAGGAAGGTTTCCAATAAATTAAATTTTAAAGACCTATTTTTCACGAAGAGGATTGATAGTTGGAAAAATACGAGTAGATCCGTGACAACTTGACCTTGGTTTAGAATTACGAGGTCCATTTTAAATAGTCATCGAGTTGCCCTAGTTTAACGTTAAAAGCTCTTATGTGATTTTAAAGGATACAACTTGACTTTCTTAAACGGATTTTTAATTCTTTTATTTCTTCATGACAATTCGATTCAAATTCTTCAAAAGTCGATTTTTGCAAAAACCTAATTTGAGCGGATAGTTACTAAACAAAATAAACATTTTAACCAAATTTCGAGTCGTAGGTCCAAGAAAGGAAAATGAGCCCTGTTATAAATCGCTGCAATCTCTAATCGTGACGCTTTATTGAGCGACATTAATAACTACTCAAATCGACAACCCACTCACAACTGTCCTCGACAGTCGAGGTCCGAAAAACCCATTTTTAGTGGATCTCAACTCAACAAAAAGAAACATACTGAACCGAATTTCAAATATGTAGTTCCAGAGATCTCGTTGTAAGTGAATTGAAAAGAGTGAGAGTTTCTTTTCTCTTCATACAAGGTGTCCGCGAATGCCTTGTACAAACTTGGAGAGGAGGTAGAGAACATCCCGACGAACCATAATTACATAGGAAAGCATAGGTGGAAACATAATCCAAATGAGATACAGAAACACAAAGATCGTAAGGCTACAATACAAAATGTAGTGTAAAACATTTTATGACAAAAGCAAAAATACAGCAATAAATTAAAAGCATGGCTATAAAGCATTGCAGTTTACTCTCTATCTACTCTCCGACCCGGCTATGGGTATAGGAGGAACTGAAGGACGACTCGACCTAATACTTTTTAATTATTTCTTCAGATCACTAATTATCACAGACACAATTCAATTAATCAGAAAAGAAGAGATGTTCCCAGAAACTGCAGATGAAATTTTGCTACGAGAGCCGTGAATTCTAAGAAGGTTTTTAATAAACTGATCTACTTTTTATGGATCAACCCGCTACCCTAATAACTGATTTACAATGTAGCTATGTGACCAATCGTCACTTAAATATCTTTAACAATTTAAAGCCTGAAATGCGCTATCAATATAACTAATACCCGATCGTTATATATCTTTCCTGAACGACAACTTCTCTCGTATTTTAATCTCCTGGCAACTTCGTAAATCATCTATTCTTCTGTACCCTTTCATTCTAGCAAGAAAACATATACAATATGTAACTGACCTAATCTGCATAGCATTTAACGATGATTTCTTCAAAAAGGAGTGTTGTCATTGATAGGCCAAAGACTTCCAAAGAGGGTTATTAGAAGGACGCTTATAGATCCGTCACAGCATCACAGGAGGTGTTTAAAATTGCTCCCATTGGTATGTGTGCACGTACGATACTGACACGACATGGATTGTCGGACATGTTCAAAAATACTGGGAGTTTCACGGATCGTAGCAGCAGTGATGGATATTTGTGTCGATAGGTCCATTTCATAATTGACGGCCGTGTCATCAATCGTGGCTCTGAAAGATTGGTGTTCAGCCATGGGGGTTCTCATGCATCCGAACGAACATGTGATGATTCGGTTTCCGACTCGTTGAATATCACTCCCCATACAACCGAACTGCAACACGTCCATTTCCGTTGGCTAAGCCGTAAATGAAGTGGATATCGGTCACCAACTCGGCTTTCTTAGAACGATTCATGTTCATCGCATGTTGTACAAGTCTGAAATGAGAAAAACACATGCGCCGACTTTGCAAGCTCACATACAGCGCCAACTAACACTTTCCTCCCATGCTTTCCTATGCAATTATGGCTTCTCACGATGTTCTCTACCTCTCCTCCAAAATTTTACACGGCATTCGGGGACATCATGTATATAAGATGACTCAGGAGTATTGGAACAAACTTTAAGAGGACGTACGGGATATTACAATGATTCAATGATATTACAATCCACAGCAACCTATGGTTCAAAAAGTTATGATAAAGTATTATGACAGGTACAGGAAATGAAATACAAGACTAGGATCATGAAAGAATTATTTATTGGTCAAGGATATTACATGCGTTTCTTGTAAAGGTTCAAGATGTTCAAAGTTCCCACCATTGCTAGCGATGCATGCATTACACCGTCAGACCATGGATTGGTCAACTCCTTCAAATACATTTGGACTTAGTTAGACATCGCCAGGGATTCAGACGATTCTTGCAACCAGATCCATTTTGGGATCCTCAGGTGTTGCGTACACAGTACTGAGTGCAAAGGCTACTTGTTATAAAACTTTGATGAACACATTTCCGAAACGTCCTGCCGGCCGTAGCCTAATATGCGTGGTCAAGGTATGAATCGTGGCTGGCATGTCATGAGTTCAACCCAGTACCACTAAGAACCTGTAGCAGAGGTACGATGCACGTTAAATCTTTCGAGAACTCAAACATCTACTCCAGTTGTGACAGGAGAGCTCGTCCTTGTTACCTGACCATGATGCAAAATTACGATGTCCGTCGCCAAAAGCCTTCGTGTAGTTTATCAGTGCGACGTTAATATTCACACACTCTGAGATCCTCTTACAGCAGGAGCAACGACTTGTATGCTGGAACTCGAATTCTTTTGAACAGTATTCAATCGATTTTGTTCGATGATTGGGGTTTGAACCATTCGTGATCCATCCTCACTATGCCCACTTCGTAATGATCCATATTCACACAAATTATGATGCAGATATGTAAATATCGGATATATGTTACACCTGTCTCCTGTCACGGCACATTCTCCTGCTCATGCATATCCTTCTGCCAATCCGTAAATCAGGTGCTTATCTACCAGCTCGGTATTCGTAAAACGTTCGATACTCCTCTGAGGGTGACAATAGTTTAAGTTACAGCGGTAATGCAAGTCTGTTTCCTTAAATGATTTTGTAAGCCACTCCATCTAGTGCCGAACGAAGACGTTTCTGACCATGGATTGCTATGCAAATCTGAATCCTTGTGATGGCCCCTATAATCCCATAAAACTTGTCCCAATAATCCTGGGACACCTATAGATATATATTGATTACTTTCAATGTGGGAAAGGATGTGTATACATCTTTAGATT